>VZRE01015497.1:83317-102643 GCA_013396775.1 Cephalopterus ornatus | reverse complement strand
GGGGCAGCCACAGCTTCTCTGGGCAGAGAATAGGAAAAGTCTTCTACCATTCTGTTTGTTCTGAGGTGGGTTTTTCCCGTTCTGAGGTGAGCTTTTCCCATTCTGAGGTGCAGAACATGCCACCAGCAGCTGCTGATGGGTTTGGGGCGACTTGTTTTGTCTTCTGTTCCTGATTCCTGTTTTCAGTGGGCTGGGATCACAGCTCTGAACTGATTTAATTCCTGCCTGGCACAGTCCCAAGTCAGCTTATCTGATCCACAGCCTGTGATCCCTTTGCTGTGCCCTGGGGAAGGGCCTGTGCCTGGAATGGTGGTGTAAATGTAGGAGGCTACAGCTCCAGGCACCTCTGGATTTTTGTATGGCTGTCCCTGTATGGGATACACATATACCACGTGTTTCCGTGGGAATTGCCCTGTCAAAGAGCTGAGGAGCCCCTGTCAGAGCCATCACTGTGCAGAGCTGGCACACAGGGAGCTGAGGAAGCGCTCCAACCATCATTGCTCTGATCTGCCAGGGATGTAGGACATTCCCTCTCCTTCCCCTTTGTGCCCCATCCCTGGGAGTGTCCAAGGCCAGGCTGGACGGGGCTTGGAGCAACCTGATCCAGTGGAAGGTGTCCCTGCCCATGGCAGGGGGTGGAATGAGATGATCCCAAACTTCTCCAACCGAAAGGATTCTGTGATTCCATGACTCCCTGCAGGACAGGGTGCACAGATCCTGTAGGTGTGTGTGCAATATAATTTTCCTGCCTTTTTTTTTTTAGGCCAAAGTCTGATCAGCCAAACCAATACGGAAGGGGCAGAGGGAAAAGCTGGATCTGAGCTGCTCTGAACCTGCAGCTGCAGAACTTGGTTGTGGACTCCAGCTCTGTACAAGTGCCTGGAGTTTGGGATGGGCTCAAGTTCAAGCTCTTCCACTGCTGGATCTGCTCTGTGCTGACAGTTGTGGGTTCAGTGAAAAACCAGCTGTCCCAAAGCTAAAGCCCAGTGTGAAGTTTTAAAGGAAGGTGCTAAAATGGACCAGTTCCTTGATCATAGGATCAGTAAGCTTGGAAAGAGCCCTCTAAGATTGAGTCCAACCATTGTCCCAGCACTGCCAAGGCCACCACTAACCCATGTCCCCAAGTGCCACATCCACATGGCATTTAAATCTCTCCAGGGTGACTCCACCACCTCCCTGGGCAGCTGTGCCAGGGCCTGAGCACCCTTTCAGTGAAGAAATTTCAGTGAAGAAATTTCATCCAACCTAAACCTCCCCTGCTGCAACCTGAGGCCGTTTCCTCTCACCCTGTTACTGCCTCCACTCGCTTCCACCCTCCTGTCAGGGAGTTGTAGGGATGCAATGTGTGAAATGAATTGGGCGTGTTTAAACATGAGAAAAGCTTTCCTAAACAGTGTAATTCCCTGGTACAATCACATCCAGTGTGGTGACCACTGCCCTGTGTGGAATTGCAGCACCTGGGGTACCTTTGCAGATTTTTTCCCTTTCAGATTTTTGCTGTCACTGTGTGAACTTCCACAAATAACTTCCCTGGAGTTGGGCTTTTCCTTGCAGGAACAGCAAAAAAAACCCCACCATGTTCAGAAATAACACTTTTAAAGATCAAGTCCATATCTGGGGGAGGCAGTGGGCAGAGCTCTGCATTTTGCCACATTTTTAGTCGTGAAACTCTTCTTTCTGGGGTTTATGTTTTCCACCTGAAAACCTCAGAGGCAACTTCATCGTGAACAGTCAGTGACTAGCAAAGTTAGGAACAGATAAAAGCAGGAATTGTGGTCAGCTGGGACTATAAAAAGCCCTGTTAACTTTGTGCCGTGGATGCACCATCTGCTCTCTCTGCCTCCTCCAAATAAAAGGCTGCTATCGTGTCAGGCTGCGTTTGCCTCTTCCCACCTTTCCCAGCTTGGGAAGGTGGGTGGGATTGCTGGGACTGGGTGAAGGGTGGAAGGAGGCAGGGTTTGGTCTATTTTTTTCCCTGCCTTTCTGTTTGAATCACCTATCCCTACTTTTTGCTGTCCGAGAGAGCCTCTGGATATCCAGTGAGAGCCATTTCTCCTCTCCGGTGACTTTTTGATCTTGTTTGATTTCATGAACCTTCTGGTTCCTGGGGCCCTCCTGGGGAATGGAGACACCAAACTCCACATCCATGTGGAAAACACCAGGAGAGGAGGAGATGGGCTTGTCTGGGTGTAGTGTGGCTCTGAAAATGAACAGGAAACAGGAGCATTGGTGCAGTTTTCTTGATAAATTTCCCTTTGGAGACCAGCTTGTGCATCTTGCTGTTATTTCCATGTCCGATTTTTCCTGTAAAGAATTTGGGAGACACCAAAAAGATCTCTTATCGCTTTAATTTGCACTCCCAGGTTCCTGGTGTTAATTTTTAACCTCTCTATTGAGGAATGTGCCCTAAGTGCCAAACTGGCAAGGCTGAGTTGTCACAAGATCCTGAATTTGAGCCCATCCAGCTCCATGATGATTTTTCACCGTTTTCCTGTTCCAAAGGAAACAGGACTTACACAATCCTTCCATCTGTTTGGGAGCTTTCACCAAACAATTTGGAACCTATCAGCCCATTCCAGGCAGATCTGTCAGAGGGACTGAAACCATCCCTAGATCGAGGTCTGAAAATTGTGGAAAGCTGGTGACTGAGGAGGGAATAATCCCCCCAGTGAAGGAAAAGCCGTGGTTTGGACTTGGCTGGTTTGTTTTGCTCCTTCCCAAGTGGAGGGGTGTTGGAGAGTTTGTCGCAACAGCTGCAGTCAGGAGAGGCTGGAGGTGGGTTTGTGGCTGAAAGAGGGCTGGAAAAAGTTTCATGGAACAACTGATGAATTTAAAAGAACACAAATATCAGGAAGCCAACGTTGGAATGTTTTTAATGTACCTCATGCAGGTCACTTGGCTTGAGGTTTCTTCCAGCCCAAACAAACATGAGTTTGGATTGGAAATAAGTGTTGTCTTTGTCTCTGGAAGGTTTTCAAGCCATACCAGGCGTCCCAGCATGACATGTGCCGCTTCCACTCCGAGGATTACATCGACTTCCTGCAGAGAGTGAGTCCCAACAACATGCAGGGCTTCACCAAGAGCCTCAACGCCTTCAACGTGGGCGATGACTGGTGAGTGCCCTGAGCCTCGTGCAGCCACAAAGGAGGTCCCTACTCTGCTTGTGTCCCAAAAGCTCTTTTAGAATGTCCCTTTTCTGGATTGTTTTTAACCAGAATGAGGAGCGTGTCCTTCCCGTGTGTATCAGATTATGGAATGTCCTTGATTCCTTTCCTTTAGATGGCTCAATCCTGCTTTTTAAATCTAGATTTTGGCTTGTTGGGTTACAGATCCTGGCTCTACTTGTTCTGGGAGAGCCTCCAGTTTAATTATCTTTGTTAATAATTTGAGTGCTGCCTCCAGCTCTGGGGTCCCAGCACAGGAAGGACATGGAGCTGTTGGAGCGAGACCAGGGGAGGCACCAAGAGGATCAGAGGGATGGAGCAGCTCTGCTGGGAGAGCTGGGATTATTCAGCCTGGAGAGAAGCTTTTGGGTGACCTTATTGTGGCCTTCCAGTGCCTGAAGGAGCTGACAGGAAAGATGGAGAGAGACTATTGACAAGGGATGGAGGGACAGGACAAGGGGGAATGGCTTCCCACTGCCAGAGGGCAGGGTTAGGTGGGATATTGGGGAGAAATTGTTCCCTCTGAGGGTGATGAGGCCCTGGCACAGGTTGCCCAGAGAAGCTGTGGCTGCCCCTGGATCCCTGGAAGTGTCCAAGGCCAGGTGGAAGGTGTCCCTGCCCATGGCAGGGGGTGGGACTGGATGAGCTTTAAGGTCCCTCTTACAACCCAAACCAGTGTGCGATTCCATGATGTTCCAGACACAGCCAGAGGGGAGCCAGTGCAGGACCACAGCAATCCTCCCCTCTCCTGAGGCAGGGTCTCTCATCATGTCCCAGCTCTGGGCACATCCCAGCAGGGCTGCAGGACAGACTCTGGCACACTTTGGGAGCAGGGGAACCTTTTCCGGCCTGGCTTGGAAGCTTTGGGAATCATTATCACATTCCCTGAGTTTCCCATTGTGTTTGCAGCCAGCTCTCTCACCTGCAGAGTCAGAGTGATCCTGATCCCAAATTACCTCTTTCACAGAGAACTGAGTGTTGCTCTCGCTCAGGTAATATCCCTGGACAGTTTCGTTGCTGGCTTTGCTCTGGAGGAGTGGGCAGGGATGAGGTGTTGTGTGTTTGAATCGTGGTTTCTTTTCCAGCCCGGTGTTTCCAGGCCTCTTTGAGTTTTGCTCTCGTTATACTGGGGCCTCCCTGCAGGGAGCAACACAACTGAACAACAAGGTAAGGGGCTGAGCTTTTGGAACACATGGAGCTCTGGAAAGGAGGAAAGGCCAGAAGGGTGTTTTGGGGCCACAGGTGGAAGTGTTGCAGAGAGGAAGAGGGTGCAGGGTTGTTGTTACCACCTTCAACTCACTTCTCTCTTTCTTTCTCAGATCTGTGACATTGCCATAAACTGGGCAGGGGGCCTCCATCATGCCAAAAAGTTCGAGGTAATGACGCAAATCTGTGGATTCCTTTGCCTTTGGGGCCCGGGCTCTGTGTTGATCCCATTCTAACCCTGTTTGGGTTTCTCTCTCTCTCGCAGGCTTCTGGTTTTTGTTATGTTAATGACATCGTTATCGGCATCCTGGAGCTGCTCAAGTAAGGACACGGGCAAGGACCTGTCCTGCCCGGTTTGTGCTTTCCCTCTGCTGCTTGGCTCTTCTCTCTCTGCTTCCCCACCTCATTTGCCTTTCTGGAATCCAGGAAGCCCCAAAATTTATTTCCCTCCCTCCCCCCCGCCCCGGTTTCGTTAGACACTTGCTGTCAGTAGAAAAGAGTCAAGTTATTTTGGTTTTTAGAAAATGAAAATTAAGTTCAGAATGGGAGGAAGAGTTACAGAAATGCCTTGACTTTCTTAAATTAATCTGTTTGTGTTTTGGGTTTTTTTGTTGTTGGTTTTTGGTTGGTTGGTATTTTTGGGGTTCTTTTTTTGTGCTCTCAATTGTCACTGAATCTGAGCCAAATTGTTTTGGAATTGTAAAGGGTTTGGAGTTGACCAGACAACAGTTACATGACTGGTGGCAAGTTTACTTGCTCTCAAAGTCAGATTTATGGGATGTACTGGACTTCCTGTACCTCCTTCCTCTCTGCCTGTCATCCCTGCCCCACGTTTGGAACCTCAGGATTTCCCTGTGTTTTGCTGCACACCCATTTTCTAGTCTCACACGACTCCCATACACCAGAGGCCTCAAATACAGCCCAGTTCCTGCTCATGGGGGATGATAATAATGTCCCTGTCCTTTAGTTCCCTGTTTCCAGGAACCGTTTCTGCAGCAGGGGACTGTATTTTGAGTTTGCTTCCCACCGTGGGAGTGCAGTGCTGCCTCTGCTCTTGCAGGTGCCTTGCTCCCTTTCCCGGTGGGGAAGGGCTGTGGCCATGCATCCCCCTTTCCTCCCTGCTGCCATTTGTCTGCGGGATGAATAACCTAGGAAATTTAAATAGTTTATGTCTCTCTTGGAAGACCATCAGCCAGTTTGCTCAGAGCCCTGCAGGCACTTCAAAGCCCTGGTTCCAAGGCACGAACCACACACTCCTCCTCTCTGTCTTGGTTTTCCCAGGGCCCTCCACACTCCCTGAGGGTTTTGGCGTGGATCCCCTGTTTTTGGGGGGTTGACCAGGGGCAGCATTTCCTTGGGAAAAGGTGGAGAAGCTCTCTCCAGCTGAGCAGGCAGCTCTGGAGCTGGGGCTGGCTCAGGGCTGTGTCTCAGTGCTCCACAGCAGTTTGACGATGACCCTGGAGCATTTACTGGTGATGAACTCCCCTTCTTGACCCTCTCCCTGTGTCTCTGGCTGCTTCTACAGCAAATTTAATCCACCCTGGATTTTTTGGTGCTCACCAGCTGGGACGGAGTGCTCCAGTACTCTGGTATGAGGAGGAAATGAGTGTTCCCACCTCCTCCTTGCCTTTCATTTCCTGATATGATTAAAATCATTGCAGCTTTTAAAGATTAACCCAAGGGCATGTTGGAAACAAAACCCTACAACTTTCTAACCCCCAGGTGGTTAAAACAAGTTGTTTTCATCATGTACTTTCCAAGGCCCCATCTGAAACCCTTTTTTTTTTAGTACCTATTTCCAAGCACATCAGAAGAAAATGTTTTAAACACTGATTTCCAAGCCCATCAGAAGGAAGTGATTTAGTGTGTTTGACTGTAGACAAATGGCTCATATCCAAAGCATGATATGCCCAGGTGGGTGCTGTTTTTCCTCCCGTGTTCCATAGGTATCACCCACGTGTCCTGTATATCGACATCGATATCCATCACGGAGACGGGGTGCAGGAGGCTTTTTACTTGACAGACCGTGTCATGACAGTGTCATTTCACAAATATGGGAACTATTTCTTTCCTGGCACAGGTATGTGTTTTTCCTTTTTAAGTGTGGGCTCGCTTCAGAATCCTTTGGAAGCTTTTTGCTGGAGTAGAAAAGTGTAAATCACGAAATCAGAGCCGCAGGGAGAAACGGTGGGAGGAAGCAATTAGACAGGAGCAGAACTGTAGTTATTTGTAAGAAGAAGGGGTCCTAACGAAGTTAAGAGACTCAGCCCAGACCTGATTTGGCCTTTCCATCCCTGTGAGGTGTCAGAGCTGTTGTCACTGCCCTGTTTTGCAGGTGACATGTATGAGGTGGGCGCAGAGAGTGGCCGTTACTACTGTCTGAACGTGCCCCTCCGGGATGGCATCGATGACCAGAGTAGGTGTTCCTGCCCCTTCCCCCTGCCCAGGTGTTTCCTGGTGTTCTGTTCCAAAGCCATGACAGATCTGCCTTTCTCTCCAAAGGTTACAAACATCTCTTCCAGCCAGTCATTAACCAGGTGGTAGATTACTACCAGCCCACCTGCATAGTCCTGCAGGTAAGGAGGCAGAGCTCTGCACACAGCCAACACCTTTTGGAGGTTGGAGAGGGCTATCCCTGTGTTTCCTGCTGTTCCTGGGGTAGCAGGGTTGGTGTGTATCTGGAAAGCAGTGCCAAAATTCTCTTGTTTTTCTGTTCCCCAGTGTGGTGCTGATTCTCTGGGCTGTGACCGTTTGGGCTGTTTTAACCTCAGTATCAGAGGCCATGGGTAAGTGCTGGGGCCTGGGCAGAGAGAGACCATCTGAAGGGCTTTAGTGACTGTCTGCTGTGAGGTTTGAGCTTTGGCTTTGGCCTTCCAGCAGTTTTTTGGGGGGTTTTAATGTTTGTGTGACAGGAGTCGGTCTGAGAATGAGACTCTGTACAAGTGGTTCAGGGCAGCACATGAAGATGCTCCAAGGGCTGGAGTCCCTCTGCTCTGCAGCCAGGCTGGGAGAGCTGGGGGGGTTCACCTGGAGAAGAGGAGGATCCAGGGAGACCTGAGAGCCCCTTCCAGGGCCTAAAGGGGCTCCAGGACAGCTGGAGAGGGACATGGAGGGACAGAACAAGGGGGAATGGCTTCACACTGACAGAGGTCAGGGTTAGATGGGATACTGTGAAGAAATTGTTCCCTATGAGGGTGGGGAGGCCCTGGCACAGGTTGCCCAGAGAAGCTGTGGCTGCCCCTGGATCCCTGGAAGTGTCCAAGGCCGGGTTGGAGGGGCTTGGAGCAGCCTGGGCTAGTGGAAAGTGTCCCTGCCCATGGCAGGGGGGTGGAACTGGAAGGTTTTTAAGGTCCCTTCCCACCCAAAGCATTTGATGATGATTCTGTGGTTCAGGCCCCCTGGGTGGGAGCCCTGAGCCCTGGGTGGGTCACACCAGCCGTGGTGGTGTTTGATTGCACCAGGGGAATTTCTGACCCAGGAATCTGTGCTGCAGTTCACAGCTCTGACATTCTATATTTTGGGGGTCGTAGGGAGTGCGTGGAGTATGTGAAGAGCTTCAACATCCCCTTGCTGGTCCTGGGAGGAGGTGGTTACACAGTCCGGAATGTGGCACGATGCTGGTGAGCCTCTTCTCTGCTTGGTGAAGGGCACTGGGAGAGCAGCTGCTGTGGGATTTGTCCCTGCATTTACCACGTCCCTTTCTCTGGACTAAGATCACCTTTTTCCACATTTTCAGGACTTATGAAACGTCACTGCTCGTAGATGAAGCAATTAGTGAAGAGCTGCCATACAGTGGTAAGTTGGAGTTCCCTTTTTACTTCATTAGCTGAGCTAAAGAATCTGTTACATTCTATTCTGCACTGACCAGGGCCAAAGTGACAGCACCTTCAGATCTTGGAGATGGCCTCAGTGATCCCTGGAAGTGGGGTGGAGCTTCCCACTGCCAGAGGGCAGGGTTAGATGAGATACTGGGGGGAAGTGCTTCCCTGTGAGGGTGGGGAGGCCCTGGCACAGGTTGCCCAGAGAAGCTGTGGCTGCCCCATCCCTGGAAGTGTCCAAGGCCAGGTTGGACGGGGCTTGGAGCAACCTGGGCTAGTGGAAGGTGTCCCTGCCCGTGGCAGGGGGTGGAATGGGATGAACCATTCTGGGATCTCCTGCCATGCACTGTAGGCTTTGCTGGGCAGACACATCCCGTATCATTTAATTTGGATCATTTCCTACTCGGTGCCTCCAGTGCTGCTGTTGTTTGCTGTGTTTCTGTCCAGTTCCTCGCAGTCAGAGTGTCCATCCCTGTGTCCTTCAGGCTCTGTCTCTGGCAGGCAGGGCTGAGGCTGAGCTGTGCTCTCTGCAGAGCTCCTGTCCCTCTGCGCTCTAACTCTGCCTCCTCCCACCAGAGTACTTCGAATACTTCGCTCCAGACTTCACTCTTCACCCTGATGTCAGCACAAGGATTGAGAACCAGAACTCCAGGCAGGTGAGTGCTGAAAGTTGTGTTGCAGTCTCAGCTATGAACTCCCAGAACCCCGTGATAGATGCTCTGTCCTGTGAAACCAAGTGGAGCCCAGGAAAGGGCAGAAAATGGACAAAAAACAAGAACCATCCCTTTCTGGGATGTCAGAAAATCTCAAAGCATTTGAGACCCTTGCTGGGTTGTCTCACTGTTTCCTGTGTGCTTGAGTGTCAATGATTGAAGTAACTCTCCCACCTCCTGCTCTGATAAGTGGCTTTTTGCGCAAATGTTTCTCCACTTAGGTGGTGCAGGCAGGTGACTGTGCTGACTGACAGCCCCACGGGGGTGATCCCTCTCTGTTTTTTCCATGCAGTACTTGGATCAGATCAGGCAGACCATATTTGAGAACCTGAAGATGCTGAACCACGCTCCCAGTGTGCAGATCCACGACGTGCCCTCGGACCTGCTCAGCTACGATCGCACGGATGAGCCCGATCCAGAGGAGAGAGGCTCTGAGGAAAACTACAGCAGGTACCAGAGCTTGTTCTGGAGAAATGGGCTTCTCTTTCTGTCCCTGCTGGGATTGGGTGGGTGACAGACTGGAGGCTGTGTTCCCTAGAACAGCTACGAGTCATAGAATCCCAGAATGGTTTGTGTTGGAAGGGACCTTAGACATCATCTCAAGATAGGTGTATCAAAACCTTGGCGTGTTTAATTTTAAGTTGCCAACTTTTGTTTTACTCCAGAATGGTTATGGCTATACTGCCAATGCCAGCTCTGCTTAATTTGACTGAAGACTTTAATATGACTTAAACATTAAAAGCTCTCACTACCCCCAAAAATATAATTTCACACGGTGACACTCAGCATTCAAGTGCCAGTGTTTTTGCACTGTCTTTTGGTCAAGTTTCTTTAAACTTTCAAAGAATCACTTTTAGGCTCACACAAATAAATGATTTGTCAAAAATGTTCAGTAAATATTAGACAAAACTAACGGCAAAAAGTATCTATAAATCTGTCACGTGCAAATAGTTCGGAAGACACCTCTAGGTCCCAAGTTTCACTCAGAGAGCTTCTCTAGGAACGTGTGGTGTCCTTATATGACATTCCACAGGGTGATTGGGTTCAGGGCACCCTCTAACCTCAGGCCCCAGGGGTACCAGGGCTCCCTCTCCTCCCTGACGGGTTTTCTTTCCCCAGGCCCGAGGCTGCCAACGAGTTTTACGACGGTGACCACGACAACGACAAAGAGAGCGACGTGGAGATCTGAGGGCTCTGGACTGCTGGGCATCCCACGCTGGACAGGGATGCTTGGAGCACTTCACTGGGCTGTGTAGGAGCCCTCCCTTCATCTTAGACTGCACATGGTGGCAGCAGGAACAGCCCCACTGCGGGATTCTGCCGCCTGGAGAGGCAGAGAACAGTGAAACGTGTTCCTGAGTTTCCACCACATGCCACGGTTCCAGCTGTCGCTGCTCTGGGAAAAGGGATCCATGCTGTGTGCTGGCTGGCAGCCTTAGGACTGCCTTCAGAGCCTGACCTGTGCTCTGTGACTCCCCTGCAGGCTCCTGCCAGCCGGGAGCTGGAGCAGCTGTGCCTGCCACCTCTGCCTCTGTTCCAGCACCACGGGATCCATCCTGCTCTCCCCAGCCCTCCACCCAGGTGCCACTCGACTGTGCTCTGCAGCCTGCACTGAGTTGCTTCCTGATGGCCCTTCCAACCATCTGATACTCCACAGCTTCAAGGAAAACTACTGGAGAGCAGGCCAGTTGTGGGGTCGGGGTGGGGAGTGTCCCCGGAGCAGGGAGCAAGGGATGGAAGGATGTTTGCAGAGCATCGGCTTGTTCCTTCCCCCCACACCCAGACTTGCATTCACAAACGAGTTCTGCAACACTCTGCTGAGTTGGAGACCCAACTTCCCTGGTGTGTTTATTCTCCAAGAGGCTAAAATCCCTGTGGAACAGAGGTTTGGCTGCCAAGGTCAATACATGGTGTGTCCTACACCTCTAATACATCTCCCAGCTGTCTTTTCCACGTTCACACGTGGCCCTTCTGTGTGTTAGCAAGAGATTTGGGCTGCTTGCTCCGAGGGGAAACCATTCCCTCTTGACTGCACCCAGCAGGCATGGGTGAGGGAAGCTGCTTCCTCCAAGTCCTGTGTCTTTTTGCCCTCACACAGCAGGGATTTGTCTCAGCCATCCCTCAAATCCCAGACTTTGCTGCTCCCTCTCCCCAGCTGTCACCTGGTACCTGTGCTGGTTTGGAACATGCTGTCTGGGGAGCTGGGAGGGTTTAGCCTCTGTCTGTACGGTTCTGTTTGTTTACTGATGTCTTTAAACATTAAATAAGAGGCAGTATTTTTCTTACCTGACCTGTTGTTTGTCTGTTTAATCCTCACACCTTTCTGGCTCCTGTTTTCCCAAGGATCAAGCACATGCCTGGCAGGGTAATGTCACCCACTGTCTGAAGGAATGGAGGGAATTCTCCTCAGAGTAAATGTTGGTGAGTTTTCAGCATCACTGCGCATGAGGAGAGCACCCTGAACTCCCTTACAGGAGGCCAAGTATAGTGGACACTCTTGGTTATGCTTCTGAATCCAGTAAAAGCTTTGCAGGAAGCTGCAGAGCTGATGGAGGAAATCTTCCCTGCTGTTATTTTAAATATCATGATTTCTTTGAGTGGCAGTGTCCATAACAGCCTGCTGTTTTTGCACTCTCGCTTTCCCAAATCCCTCTGTGGTGGCTGGTTTGTGGGTCATGTAGTTACAACATGAAGCAGACAGTAAGTCAGGGGTGCTCCCAGTAGGTGCCCAGTGAAATCCCAGAAATAAGTTGTGGTACAATTAAACTGGATGTGGAGAAGGATGATCAAAGGTAGAGCACAGCTCCTGTGTGAGGAATGACTTGGTGGATCAGGATCCATCAGATGGGAATCTGATGGGAGAGCTGAGCTGGGAAAGGAGCCCTAAGGTCATAACCATGAGTGTCAGAGAGGTTTCTCCAAATACTAGATATCAGAGGAGAATGATCTCCAACAGCAGGGACTTCACAAGGGTATGGGGAAGGGAACAAGGACAGGACAAGGGGGAATGGCTTCCCACTGCCAGAGGGCAGGGTTGAAATTCTTGGCTTTGAGGGTGGGGAGGCCCTGGCACAGGTTGCCCAGAGAAGCTGTGGCTGTCCCTGAATCCCTGGAAGTGTCCAAGGCCAGGTTGGAAGGGGCTTGGAGCAATCTGGGCTAGAGGAAGGTGTCCCTGCCCATGGCAGGGGTGGAATGAGATGATCCTTAAGTTCCTTTCCAGCCCAAATCATTCTGTGATTCCATGTAATTTAACTACCAGGGGCCAGCTCAGAAGTGGTTTTGCACACACCAAATTGAGCCACACGAGGTTTTGCCACCAGGTGCTGGGGATATGGTTCCAAAAAGAGTCTGAGGGGAAAGAAGACTCGAGGTTGTAAATACAAAGACACCTCTGGGTACAGCCTGTGGGTGAGTACTCTGGAGAAGCCTTGCTGTGTGCTGACCCTGGGCTTGTGCCATCCTTGCATTTATTTGGCCACTGGACTGCACAGCCCTTACTCTGACCCCTGTTTGATCAGCTGTATTTGTTCCTAGTGTTCTGCACCTGAGAAAATGTTCTTGGCAAATCAGGAGACACAAAATGCTGCTCCACTGACTGGCCAGACTTGGGGAATAATAGAAAACAATAGAAAATAAATTGGTTTCTTCCCAGCTTGCCATCTCCCCTGGTGTCACAGAGCTGATGTGTTCCCTCTGCTGCTGTCACCACCCTTATGGCAAAACTGATTTACAGCAGGAATCCAGGCTCCCACCTTGTGTTTGGAATAGAAAGGGATTTTTTCCCCTGTAATCTCTTAGCCATGGACGACGGACATGACTTCACCTTGCAGACCCCCCAGCCACCTCTTCGCCCAGCACTGCCCAGGCTTTTTCAGAGTTCCACTGTCTCCTGCGTTTTGAAACACGGCTGGGCTCTGGAGTATCATCTCACCTGGGTTTCTGAAGGTGGATTTGTTTTCCCTGGTTTTGGAAGTGGCTGGGACAGAAGTTTGGTCTGCAGAGATCTTGCCCTGCGGTGTTTCAGGGCTGCTGGAGCCACATTTATTCCTGGTGAGCCCTGTCGTGGGCTCCTGGAGCCAGGCTGAGACCAGGGAGACCCTGACACCCTCACACTCCTTGATACGCCAGGTGAGGTGGCACACCTGGAACTTCCCATCACTGGCACCAAACCATTTTGGCTGCTTGCTAAAACGCAGGGTGGGCTGGCAAAGACTGCAGCTAATGCTGCAGGGGCAGGGGCTGAAAGGAGACCTCGAAGGCACGGAGAGAGAGAAAGGGCTTCATGCTCCTGTTCCCTGCCTGCAGCTTCACTCCAGGCACTTCAGTGAATGTCCAGCCACCAGCAGCAGGTCCTTGCCACCACCTTCTCCACTCCTTGGTTGTTCTGGAAAGAGGAATGTTCTCCTGCCCTCGGCTTCGGATCCGAGGGAGCCTGTGCACTTCGACTGCTTCCACGGGGATTGTCACCAAAGAAAGTTCTCAGCCAGCTGTACAACAGTGGAGACCACGTAGGACTAAGGTAGGACCTACCTTTCAAAGGCCACCTCACACCTTGATCTGTCAGCCCAGCAAAACCCATCCTCGTGCCTCCCCTCACATCACCCTGGCTGAGGGGTGTCAAGGCCCTGCTTTCTGTACTCCATGGAAAAGACAAGGTTTGTAGAAGTGGGTGATTCCCCCTTTGCCTCAGCGAGCAGAGAGTGCAGGACAGAGCACTGAGGGACCTGAAGTTCTCCAGAATCCGTGGAGAGGCCTGGCACCTGCTTTCCTCTGCCACCTCTGAAGGCACTGTGGGCTGGAAAGTCCTTCGGGCTGAGAAAGCTGGGGCTATTCTGCCCGGAGAAGAGAAAGTTCCAGTATCTGAAGGGGCCTACAGGAGAGCTGGAGAAGGACTCTGCAGCAGGAGCTGTAGTGACAGACAAGTGGGAATGGCTTCACACTGACAGAGAGGGGGTTTAGGCTGGATACACTGAAGAAATTCCTTCCTGTGAGGGTAGGGAGGCCCTGGCACAGGTTTCACGAGAAAGCTGTGGCTGCCCCATGCCTGGAAGTCCCCAGTGTTTCATTTTAAACAGGCCAAACTCCCTGTTTCTGAGCACTGGGGGTCCTGGTGCAGAGCTGTGTTTGGACACCAGGTGGCACCTGGATCTCTGGGATTCAATGGAGGCTCCATTGCCTGCTGCAGTCCCTGTGTGCAGCCCTGCTGCAGAGCCTGGCAGGGGCAACTGCACTCCTGGGAGTGGGTTTTTTGGGGGCTCAGGGTCCTGGCTGTGCTCTCAGAGAGCTCTGGGGGTGCTGGGGTGCTCCAGCCTCTGCAGAGGCCCTCAGAGGCAGGTTTGTGGCCTGACTGTCACCAGCTGCAGAGGGGCAGAGTTTGCTCCTGCTGCACATCTGTGTGAGCTCCTGCACTGGCCCAGCAAAGCCCTTGGCACCAGGAGTGTGGCCAGGCTGGCACTGCCCTTTCTCCACACTCGCTCCCATGGCAGAGCAGCCCTCGCACCCAGGGTATTTATTCCCTCCTGGGGAGCAAGGAATTTTCTGTCCTAATTGCTCGTAAAGAATCACATAAAGTACATTTTTATTCCTGTTTTATTCGACTCTGTCCATGCTGCACCCGGCAGAGCTGAGCTGTGCCCTGGGGACAGGGCTTGCCCTGGCTGTGTGGGTCACACAGGGCAGCCCAGGAGCCTCAGCCTCAGGTGGCTACTGCAAACAACTCACTCAGGAGCCCCACAGCATTGTCTGTGTTGGCTCGTTCTCCATGTGGAACAGCCTGTGGAAAAGTTCTGTCCGTATTTATTTCTGGGGTTTTTTTGGTAGGTGTGATCTAGAGGGGCAGGAGGTAGTGATATTGAGTGACCATTGAATGGTTGTGGTTAGAGGATCTCTAAAGATCATCTACACAACCCCCTGCCATGGGCAGGGACACCTTCCACTAGCCCAGGTTGCTCCAAGCCCTGTCCAACAATGTCTTGGACACTTCCAGGGATGGGGCAGCCACAGTTTCTTTGTGAAACCTGTGCCAGGGTCTCACCACCCTCACAGGGAAGAATTCATCCCAATATCCCATCTAACCCTGCCCTTTGGAAGTGGGAAGCCCTTCCCTGGCCCCTTGTCCTGCCACGACAGACCCTGGTAGAAGGTGTCTCTCCACCTTCCCTACAAGCCCCTGCCCTAACACCCATCATTAGCTCCTGCTGCTTGTCTGTGCCTGTTAACACCTCCCTTCATTTACAATCACAGCCTTAATTTAATTAATTGAGCTCAGCATTAGCCCCAGCACCCTCCTCATACAACATTTCTTATGTCCACTCTAAACTGACCCTCTTCCAGTTTAAAGCACTCATCCCTCCTCCTCTCACAACAGACCCTGGTAAAAAGTCTCTCTCCACTCTTTTATAATCCCAGACCTGGATGTGGCACTCCAGGAGAGGTCTGAGGAGAGCAGAGAGGGAGGATCCCCTCTCCCACCCTGCTGCCCAGCTGCTGGGGGTGAGCCCAGGAGACACTCAGCGTTCTGGGCTGCCAGCACACGTGGACTGATCCCCCAGTGCTGCTGTGCAGGGCTGCTCTTCATCCATCCATCCATCCATCCATCCATCCATCCATCCACCCACAGCCTGTGCTTATACTGGGGATTGTCCCAACCCCAGAGCAGGACCCTGCCCCGTCATACTTCAGGAGGTTTGCAGGGCCCTCTCCTCCAGCTGTGCAGGTCCCTCTGGGTGTGACCAGGCACAGTTCCACCATCTGATGTCACTGGTGATGACATAAAACAGTGAAGGTCCCAGTGTGGACCCCTGAGGGACCCACATGTTGCTGGTGGTTTCCATTTGGACCTTTTATAACTCTCTGGATGCACCATCCAGCCAATTCCTTACCCATGTAGTAAGATCAGCTGTACAAGTCAGTGACTCCAGAGCTCCACAAGGCCAGATCCAGAAAGTATTTAGCTCCTCTCACATGGATATGCCTCTTAACAGGTAGTGGGACTTTATTCGCCCAGCTGGGGGGCAGGGCCCTGGGCACCTTGTGTGGACCCGAATCAAAGCTTCTCTTGACACTGAAACTTCGGGATTTCCTTACAGTGCTGCAGAACAGTCACAAAATTCCTGTTCCTGGTTCCCTGCACCTTCCAGGTGCTCACAGATGCATTTACAACATCTCTATGTGCTCTTCACATGCCCTCGGATTCCCAGGATGCTGTGGCATTCTCTTGCTCACGGATGTCTTTCTGCAGGGATTGCTGGCCCAAGTGTCTCTTCTGGCCAATACCTCCTTCCCTTTTCCATGTCCATCCCAGTGCCTCCAGCTCTGTCACCTCTCTCTGGTGAGGCAGAGGCCTTTGGAATTCTGAGGTTGTAGCTCCTCTCTTCCTGTTGTGCCAACATTGCCTGAGAAGCAGCATCAAATAGGGACAGAAACTTCTGTCTTCCTCTGTTGCTCGTGAATTTTCTTGGACAGAATGCAGAAATCTGTCCACAAACCAGGGGACTGGTAAATCTAAAAGTCTCTGCTGAGGAGAAGGAATGAGGGGAGCTCACCAGGGTCCTTCCAGGACAGTTCAGATTGAAAGGGTCCTTTGGAGGTCTCGGGTTCATCCTCTTGCTCCAAGTAAGGCTAATCCAAAAGTTAGGGATTGCTCAGGGCATTTTGGAGGATTTTCAGTGACAGGAATTTCCCCGGGTCTCTCGATGTAACTGTGGTCCCTGCTCTGGTGTTTAACCACCCTGGTGAAATATTCTCCTTACCTAAGTCAGGATTCAATTGGTTGGAGCTAGTGGCTTCACCTTCACCTTCTCCCTGCTCTTGCTTCCTCATTTCTCCTGGAGTGGTGTTGAACACCCACTAACAGGCTCAGAGGGCTTTGACAGGGCTCTGGGAGGGGTGCTGGTGGGAAAATTAATATTCCCTTGTTTGGAGGCCTGTTTGGAGAACTTTCTCCCTAGATCTTGTGTTTCATCTCTGCAGGACACGTGGGGTACCCACTCCCTGTGTCATGCCCTGGGAGAGGGTTTTGAGCCTGTTCCCTGGAGTTCCTGGAAACTGGAGTCACTCCTCGTCTCACACATGCAGTCTCTAAGCACAGGTAGAGTGTTGGCTGGTCTGGGAGGTCTTTGTCCACTCCCCCTTATTCCCACCCGTGTATTAGATCCTGCAGAGAAGAATCTCCCCCCTCATAAACTTTCTGTAGCCCAGCCGTGGTTTTTAGCAGCTGTTTTCACCTCACAACAGGTGATGGTGTTGCCTGTGTGTCTTGGACTGACCTTCCCTGACGTTTTAGGGCAAGCAGCACTTTTCCTGCCATTTCAGTGCCATCCCTGGGGCACCTGGCCTGGTCCAGCTGCAGCAGCCACCCTGGTACGGGGGTTTTCCTGGGTGGAAGTGGCGATTTTAAGAGAGGCCACGTGGAAAAGTCAGTGGGAGCGAGGCCAGGCTGTGTCCCAGGGCTGGATCTTTGGGAGTGCGGAGCTGCTGCTGTCCCCATCACTACTGGCACTGTGGTGGCATCACCTGGTGACAGTCACCTGCCACCCCTCGCTTTTGGGGGAGCTGCAGGTGACACATGCACCCAGCTCTGGGGTGCAGCTCCTGCCTGTCCCAGGATGCTGCCACTGCGAGGAGCACTTGGGGTGTCACTGGTGGGCTGCCTGCCGGTGTGTGGTGTGTACTGGGAGGCACTGGGAGCCGGGCTGTGCCTGCAGTGCCCACCACACTCCCCCATCACGTTCACACGGGGCACCAGCGCTGGGGACAGCTTTTACTGGCACCGTGAGCTTTGAGAAGCCCCTGCGCGCACCCCAAGTTAGGTCAAGGGCTTCCCTAAGGGGTTTTTTGCTTTTTGTGGGTGTCGGGGGAACTTCGGCGGTGGAACCGGGTGGGTTTTCCCCGGTGCCCCCCTCTCTGTGTGGGGATGTCCCCAGGTCCCCGCAGTACCGATTTCATGCGCCAGGTGTGCGCAGTTGAGCCGCTCTGGCTCCGTTCCCAGGGATGAGCTCAGAGCATCGGGATTGGGAGCCGGGATCAGCTGCTCTCGTGACGCGCTGCTGACGCGACCCCGCATCCTCCCCTGCATCCCCCGGCCCCCCCAAGTCCCCCCCTCCCCGTGACCTCCTTTTTTCAGACAAAGACGGGAAGTGCTGGCTGCGCACGCATCCTGCCCATCCAGCCCCCCCCTCCCTCCATCCCCTGCTCTGAACCTGGAAAAAACAGCTCAGCTCCTATTTCAAGGAGCCTTTGTCCTCCCAAACAGCTTTCTTTGGGACATTTGTCTTTCCTTATTCTGCCTGTGACAAGAACATAATTGGGAGTGGGTCTCCATCTGCTGCTGGGGGGAAAAGGAGGGGCCCAGGGAAAAATCCCCTGTCCTGGCACACAAAGGCAGCACTTTCCTCCCTCAGCTGGCATCACCAGCCTTTTGGGTGCTTAGTTATCAGGCATTTTGAGAGCAGGAACAGGGATTAGCAGTGTTTTGTGCTATTAAATGAAACAGGGATCTCTGGAGCATTGTGCAAGCCCCTCTCTTACATCCCTCTGTTGGGGGGCTCCCAGTGCGTCTCTGCAGTGCCCCCCACTCTGCCCAGTGCTCTCAGCCCCTTGCTGGGGCTGGTGTAGTGCTCCCCTGCTCCTGTTCGCCCCAAACCCCCTTCCCTGCTGGAATTGCAGCCCCAGCAGTGCTGCTGTACCCCGATCCTGGGCTCCCACGGATCCCCGTCGCTCCTGCCCAGCCTGGGGTCCACCCTGGTGTGTCACTTGTGCTTTGCCAGCGCTCCCATGCTGAGTCACTCAGGGAGTGCTGGGAATACCCCCGGGTTTAGGATCCCCAGGGCTGTGTTTTGCAAGCTCTCCGGTCCCCACTGCTCACAGGATGAGCTGTCCTGGCACCTCAGCTTTTGATGCCCCTTTTTATGCAGCAACACTGCAAAAATACGCCCTCCTCAGGTGCCCCTGCCCTGCCAAGCTCCTGCTGTCCCAGTGCCACCCTCACTCGTCCCCTGCCATGCAGGGGCCTGTGCCCACAGTATTTATATGTGTATAAATGACAGTAATACAGCTGAGCCTCTCTGGGTGTCCCATCCTGGGTGTTCCCTGCTCCATCCACACCCAGACATCCTGCAATAGCAGGAGCATCACCTCAGAGTTCCAGCTCTGGCTCAGCCTCACCCTGATCCCAACAAAAAGGGGTTTTTCTCTCCCAGGAAAAGCCCTCAGAGGTATTTTTGCAGTCTGTTATATAACCAGTGAGACTTTCTGTGCCAATTTGGGGGTGTGAGTGCTGGTACCCCACAGCTGGCACTGTGCTGGGCAACCCATTCCTGTCTGAATCCAACCCTTCAGTGCTGGCATTTTACCTGCCATCATCTTTATAAGTGCTTTTCCTCTGTCTTTTCATTTTCTAAAGCTCCATGCTTTTTTTTTTTTTTT
>VZRE01015497.1:54327-80717 GCA_013396775.1 Cephalopterus ornatus | reverse complement strand
GCAGCGAGGGACTGGTACCCAGGGGGATGCAAGGGGAGAGGATGGAGGGCAGGGATGCCAGGACTGCGGAGGGGGGATGCAGAGAGAGGTGGCATTTCAGCTCAAATGCTGCTTGGAGCCCCCCTGACAGCCCCCAGGGCTGGGTGGTGCCCCCCTCCCTCCATCCCTCTCTCCATCCCTCCCTCCCTTCATCCCTTCCTTCCACAGGATGCTCCAGCTGCAATAGTGCTTTTTTTAAGCCCTCTCTCCGCAGGAGGCTGAGCAGACCCCCCAAACCGCCTGGAAGCAGCATGGAGCTCAGGTTTCAGCCCTTGTCCGGGTTCCCCAGCCGAGAGGGACTTTCCTGTTTTCATTGTTCAGGACACTGAGATCTGTTCTTGTTCTCTCTTTCCTTCCTGCCCGTGCACGTCTGGGGGGGAAGGTTGTTGCCCCTGGTCTGTCACCAACAAATCCTGGCAGCAGCACCTTTCCCAGCTGCGTGGAGAGTCCCAGGAGAGCTGCCAGCATGTGATATTGAGCAACTCTTGCCATCATCTCTGCTTGGAGGAACTTTTTTGGTGTTATTCATCCCTGCATCCTTCATGTTGTGCAGTGCTATGGGGTGAGCAGGCATTTCCCTATCCAGGATATGAAGCAAGCCAGTTATCAAAACTGCTGGAGGCTTCTCCCACTTCACTGAAGTGCTGGGGGCTCAGAGCTAGACTGAGGGATCTGTGGTCCCTTCCTGGCCCCTGCATCTCTGTAGGCTCTTGCTCTGCACAGCACATCTCTCCCTTCTGTGAGAGGTCTGTGAACTTCCATAGGGCTCCTGGGATTGTTTGTGGTTTTTTCAGGCTAAGGAGTGCTGTTTAAGGGCTTTTGGGGGTTTTTTTGTGGCGTCTCAAACCTGAGAATCAAACTGTTGGGTCCTCACCCTTAGAAGTATGTGCACAGAGATAGCAGCTGGTGTAATTCGACTAACTTCCAACCAGCTCCAAAACCTGCCTGAGGTGTGGATTAAATACTTCAAAATTTGGGCCAAGTCCATCAGCAAACTTGAACAAAACTTTCCCTGGGAAAGCTGACTTGTTTCCAGCCTGTTTAGATGAGTCTGCACAGGCAGCTCATCCATCAGTGTCAGGGAGGTGGGGGATATCCCTGCGGGACCACTCCTTCTTCCTCAGTTCTATTCCCTCCACGTAATGAATCCTGGTTGTCCTTGTGTTTATCAAGTCCTAAGCCCAGTTTACTCCCAAATTCTTACATCCCTTTTGTTGCTTTCTTTAAAAAAAAAAAAAAAAAAAAAGTGATCCTGCAGCTCAATGGAGCTCTTTGATTTGTTTTGCTCCACGTTGGTTTTTGCCTTTCCCAGAACCACGCACCAAGATGCTGCTCAGAAAGAGAACAAACATCACAAGAGCCACTGCGGTTCCTGGGGGTAGTTTAGATGAGTATCTTTTCCTTTAAATATCCTAAGCTAAAGCTGCCTTTGTCTGCGATCCTGTGCATGCCTG
Organism: Cephalopterus ornatus; assembly: GCA_013396775.1. Taxonomy (NCBI): domain Eukaryota; kingdom Metazoa; phylum Chordata; class Aves; order Passeriformes; family Cotingidae; genus Cephalopterus; species Cephalopterus ornatus. The sequence goes on along the minus strand of VZRE01015497.1, from coordinate 79,224 downwards.
CATATGCGAAAATAGGTCAGTGACTCCGTGCTGGCCCCAGGCGCCAGCCCGGCTGCGGCGGAGGCACCACGGAGAAGCAGCACAGCCATAGGTCAGCTCTGAGGGAGGGATGCTCATCCTCCCCTGCCTTGTTACTGGGCAGCTTCCTGCTTCAGGGAGCGCTGATGGGGCGGGGGGCAGCGCTGGGGGTGCAGCAACCCCGTGTTGAAGTGGGATTGCCTTATCCCAGCCCACGGAGAAGCAGTGAGTTTATGGGCCCCAAGCAGTGGGATGCCCCAGTCATCCCCCCTGTGCTGTGGAGCTGATGGAGTCGCAGGAAAGGTGCAAAGCTTTTCCATGTGTCCTGGGAATGCTGGTGGGACTCTTCATGCCCCTGGAGAAGGGATGTCTGTGGCAGCCTGATTCCACTGCAACACAGAGGAGAGGGCCTTAACAAGGGGTGGGGAAGTGCAGGGATTGTGATGTTGATGGGCATCTTTTTGTCATTCTTCCAGCCCCAAACCTGCAAACACATCTCCTGAAATACTTGTCCCCCCTGTGCCACTCCACAAATCCTTTGGAGTTCACTGACTTGCACTGAGCTTGGCTGTGTGGGTGGATGTTGTGGAGATCATCTCTGCATTCATTTAAGGCAATAGATGTCTTTAATGAGGTTACCTTGCTAAAGACTTCTGTGGATGGGGCACTTCTCCTATGAGGAAAGGCTGAGAGAATTGGGATTGTTCAGCCTGGAGAAGAGAAGGCTCCAGGGAGATCTGAGAGCCCCTTCCAGTGCCTAAAGGGGCTCCAGGAGAGCTGGAGAGGGATTTTGGACAAGGGTCTGGAGTGCCGGGACAAGGGGGAATGGCTTCAAACTGCCAGAGGGCAGGGTTAGATGGGATATTGGGAAGGAATTGTTGGCTGTGAGGGTGGGGAGGCCCTGGCACAGGTTGCCCAGAGAAGCTGTGGCTGCCCCTGGATCCCTGGAAGTGTCCAAGACCAGGTTGGATGAGGCTTGGAGCACCCTGGGCTAGTGGAAGGTGTCCCTGTCCATGGCAGGGGATGGAATGAGATGAACTTTAAGGTCCCTTCCACCCCAAGCCACTCTGTTCTTTTAAGTGACTTTTCCTCTAAGCAGAGATCAGTGTCTTCCCCTGGGAAAAACTTGCACTTACCACTGCTTTGTTCCGTGTGTGATTCCACCCCCACGCTCCCTGCAGAGTTTTCTCTGTCTGGTGTTGCACAACAGATGACCAGGCAGGCTCACACACACCAGATTTATCCTCAGAATCTGGTGCTAGAGCTAAACATCAGATACAGCAGTAAAAGTTCCTTCCTGGGGTGTGGGAAGGGGGAATAAACAGGAGAAAAGAGCGAAAAGGGAAAGGGAAAACTCCCCAGTGGCCACCCGGGATAGGACTACGGCAGGAATCTCCCTCAACCAGCACTTTCTCCAGTGCAGCAAGGAGGCCCCCAGACACTTTTCCTACTCCCTGAACCTTCCCATTGTCAATCCTGAGGCTGGGAGTGTTGACTGGAGGTGGCTTTGATTAGGGGCTGATGCTAATTGCCCATTAAGCTCAGCTCTGCCCAGCCCTGGGTGATGTTTAGTGGTTGTTTTAATGACCCTTGTCCCCTTTTGTTGTCCCAGAAGGGTCCTGGAGTGAGGTCACCGCAGGAAGAAAGGGCAGGAAAAGGGAGATCAGCATTCCCAGCAGTTGTAGTTAACTCTTCCATTGTAATTGCTTCTAATTAGCACACAGCACAACAGAGCTGGGCTCATTTAGGGAGATAAGGCAGAGGACTTAGGGATCTGCAGGTTAGGCCACTGTGTGGGCTCAGGCTACTCTTAGGTCTGGATTTATCAGCTCTTACAAGGAAAAGGACACTGGAAAACCTCTTCTCGCCTCTCTGTCTGCTACACACTCTGTCTGACACTAGGGATTTTTTTTCCATAGTCTCCTTTTCTTCCTTATCCTGCTTCCTGGGAATGGTTTTTAGCATCCTTATCACCAGCCAGTGATGAATTTGAATTCTGTGTTTAATTTCTAGAAAAAAAACCCAAACGCACTACCAGTGCCTTTTACCTCCTTGGACAGCAATTATTCCCCTAGGCCTGCTAAATTCCAGCTTTATTCCCTGAGTTTCTGGATAAACTGACCCTATTCCTGTATGGGAGGCAGCTTTATCATCTCACTTTGATTTAAGGAGAATCTACATAAGGAAACTTTGGACTTGATGGATCTCTAAGATCCAAACAATGATTTTCTTTATATATATGTTCTAGAAAATCTGTGCTCCTTGTCCTTGGTCCCATTCATAAATGTGGTTGCTTGGCTTCACACCCCCATCCTGCTTTTTTTAAAGGCAGGGGAAAAAAAGAAGAGTTAAGAGCTCCCTATTTGTCTTCCAAAAATACTCTGAGCAGGTCTCAGTTGTCCTGGTTTTTTTAAGACAGGGGATTCTGGGTCGTCCCTATAGGAGAATTCTGCTGTTCCAAATGCATCTGGTAAAACTCCAGTGGAAAAAGTCATTTTCTCCGGACACATTTAATTCCAAGTTAATAAAAATTTGGCTGTGCAATGTCAGTAGGAAAATCTCATCCCATTGTTGGGTTTTTTTTTTTCCTTTCTTCACTTCCAGAAGTCAGACCTAAATTCTCAAATCTAAAAGGCCTCCTGTAGCAGAACTGTTAAGTTTTCCCAGTCCTGTTTAGCCTTGCTGTGGGATAATGAGGAGGAAGGGAGTGAGGTAGGAATCGGGAGAGCAGCATCCCATGTCTGAATTGTGAACCAAGGAAGATGAGCTGCCTAAAATCATGACCTCAAATGAGAAACAGGGGCGTGGAAAATAAATCTGATGTTGTTCCTAGTGCTGGAACCTTTACGAAGTTTGAAAATACAGGAAGGAGGGAATAGCTCAGAAATGACTGTTCCTGCAATTTTTTTCCTTTTATTGATCAGAGCACTATTTTTACACTTCAGATGCACTCGGGGCTTAGAGGACTCTCTCTGGAAGGGACGATGGCTCTGCCCTTGCTGATTCATTCAGCCCTTGCTGATGATCCTTCTGGAAGCATCTCCTGTGCCCAGGTGAGTGTAACCTGAGATTCTCCTTCCTCCTCCTCAGCTCCTGGATAACCCTATAAACCCATTCCTGGCCGTGAAAACGTACACTTGGTCTGAGATCTTCTAAAGACGGCAGGGATACATGGGATATTGGGAAGGAATCCTTCCCTGTGAGGGGGGGGAGGCCCTGGCACAGGTTGCCCAGAGAAGCTGTGGCTGCCCCATCCCTGGGAGTGTCCAAGGCCAGGTTGGATGAGGCTTGGAGCAACCTGGGCTAGTGTAAGGTGTCCCTGCCCATGGCAGGGGGGTGGAACAAGTTGATCCTTAAGATCCCTTCCAATCCAAACCATTCTGTGATTCTTCTTCCTGAGAGCTGGCCCAAGGACGGGGGCTGAATGCAAAACTGCTCTGAAGACAGAACCTACCTGTTCAGAAAATAGTTCTGGTTGCTATAACAAGTTGGGAAGCTGCACAAGAGCGGTTGTTTCTCAGTAGCTGCCTGTTTTCTGTCCTGTGGGAGCCCAAAAAGCAGAATGTCTTGCCCAATGAGCTGCTCCAGCTGTGCCTGTGCTGCTGCAGGACCCTGTGGCACAGCCGTGCTCGGTGATGCTCGTCTCAGGAAGCATCTCTTGATCTCTGCTCAGACACATCTCTCTACCTCATCCTCCTGCTGATTTCTCTGCTTGTTGGACTCTGCCTCAGGTCAGCAGGAGACAAGTCTTTGATAGCTCTGAATCCTGGAGGGCTTCAGACATCGTTTAATGCTTTCAGCATCTGATCGTACAAGTGAGAGCTGACGATGGCAAAGGGAAGATCTCTGCCTGCCAGTCCCCGGTGCCTGCACACCCCCTGCACCTACTGGAGGGTCACAGAGGGGTTTGGGTTGGAAGGGACCTTTAAAGGCCTCTAGTCCCACCCCCTGCCATGGGCAGGGACACCTTCCACTAGCCCAGGTTGCTCCAAGCCTCATCCAACCTGGCCTTGGACACTCCCAGGGATGGGGCAGCCACAGCTTCTCTTGGCAACTTGTGCCAGGGCCTCCCCACTCTCACAGCAAGGAATTTCTTCCCAATATCCCACCTAACCCTGCCCTCTGCTAGTGGGAAGCCATTCCTCCTTGTCCTGTTCCTCTAGGCCTTTTTGTCCAAAGTCCCTCTCCAGTTCTCCTGGAGCCCCTTTAGGCATTGGAAGGGGCTCTCAGGTCTCCCTGGAGCCTTCTCTTCTCCAGGTGAACCCCCCCAGCTCTCCCAGCCTGGCTCCAGAGCAAAGGGGCTCCAGCCCTTGGAGAATATCCATGGCATCCTCTGGACTCCCCTCCAACAGCTCCACATCCTTCTGATGCTGTGGCCCCCAAAGCTGGATGCAGTGCTGCAGGTGAGTCCCAAATACCTGCTGCCTCTGGCACTAAAAATAATCCTGATTTTGTTGCTTGGCAGAGTGGCCTGAGTATGATCCTATGGGTAGGCTCCATCTCTTTGGCTCAAAGCAGGACCCAACATGTGGGTGTCCCCAGGGTGACGGCTCTAGGGTAGCCCGGAGACTCTGGAGCAGAGGTGCACAGAACTAGAGACTTCATCTCTCTGCAAGGTGAGTCCTTGTCTGTGGGCAGCTCAGGGAAGTGGTTGGTGCCCTCCAGGTTTTTTCCCAGCATGTGAGTGGCAAGGAAGTACACCCAGAGGATTTCCAGCACCTGGAAATTACCTGCTGGCAAGGCTTTCAGCACCTCTTGTATGCCCTGTTTTCCTGACCAGAATTCTTCCCGAGCAGATTTTCTCACGTCCAGCTCCAAGACGCACAGTCCTGGGATCAGCAGTGATCCCAGAGATGGAGAGGTGTTTGCTGTGGCTCAGGAACAGGGGGGTTTTTGGATCTCAGCAGCTCTAAGCAAAGATAATTCTGTCTCATTGCTGTGCCTGCAAAGCCTGGGGCTGCTTCCCAAAGATGTTTTATTTGTGTGGTTGCAGTGGAAGCCTTTTCCTTTTAAAGCTGTGACTGTGCTGGACTGCAGAGGGAAAGAATTATTGATGAAACAAGCGGATGTGATGGCTGGCAGGAAGGATACCTATTGTTTTGTGCTGTGGCAAAAGGCTGGAGGTGCTGAGTCAGTGTCCAGGGAGGAAGGAAAGCAGGAGGCAGGATATGGAATGCAGATGCATCTGTCCCTTAGAGGATGAAAACTTGCTGAGCAAATGACTGTGCTCCCCCTCAAGCTCTGCTCTGGTCTAATATTTTATTTTTATTTATATTTATTTGTATTTTTATTTTATATTTGTTATTTGTTATTAAATTTATATTATCTATCCATGTCTTACCTGGTCTAATATTGATATTCAGCTATAAACCCTCTTCTAACATAGAGTAACCCCCAGTATAACCCGGTGCCCTCCCTCGTCCCAGGCTGCACTGGAGCTGGGCTGTCACTTCTCAGGGTCTTCTCGCTGCTCAAGCTGCCAGTCTTTGAAAGACCTGGAAAAAAATAAATCCAAAGAAATCCACTTTTTTTCCCTCACTTTGGAGACTGTTCAAGCTTGCAGACCTTCCCTGGGGTGTGTGTCCCATACCAAAATAATGTGAAAAAAGGGGCGGGGGGCAGAGTTTTTTCCAGCTTCAATGTGTATTTATGCTGCAGAGCTCTCAGATCTGCCTGGAAAATGCACATGAGCATCTGTGTGACGAGGTTTGTCCTTGCTCTGAGCACACACACACCATCCAGGGGCAGGAAGGACCATGTTTCCTGGCAGATCTGCTGCTGAGGGAGCGCTGAGGTCCTGCCTGAAGCAGTTCATTTATGTTTTTGGGGGGTTATTTGCCTGGATCTGCACAGGGGGGATGAGCCACGCTCCCGGCAGTGAGGTCAAAGGGATTTTCAGTGGGTACAACTGGAGACAGTTGCAGGATAGAAACTGCTCCTGCTTAAAGCAAATATTTTAGGAATGTCCTTCTCTGGTTTTATGTCTTTTTTTTTTTCATCTTTTTTCAGTGTCTGCTGAGAACTTGAGGAAAAGCTTAAACAGGACAAAAGGACGGATTTTGAATGTGCAGTGGAATATTCTGAACTTCCCAGCTGACACAGATCAGATAAGAGTGACAAATCTGTGGGGGAAAATTGACAATATCCTTCTGCTTTTAGGAAGAAAAATATTTCAAGGTGGATGTGAGCTGTGGCAGAAGGGATTCATGGGTCTCAGTAAAGTCTGGAGAGAGAGTAGAAGGGTCTGTTACGTGGGAAAAGACATTTCTGGTGTGGTATGGACCATGGAATGTTCCTCTACAGCTGCGGGGAGAAGGGATCTCACAGTGCTGCAGAGATGTTGTTTGCCATCCACAGGGAATTCTGTCATTCTGAGCCTCTTTGACAGCTTTGTGCAAAGGGATCTCTGCTCTGTTTAGCTGTCATCTAAAAATGAGTTGCCTGACTGCATTCCTGGAGTTTCTGGACTGCTTGGAGCCTGGTGGTTTGCTGGCAGTGCTGTGGGATTGCCAAAGGCTGCTCTGAGTGTCTGGGTATTGCAGTGTTCTGATGGACTTCGAGCAGTCAGGGCTGTACCATGGAATCTTGGAATCCCAGGATCACTGAGGCTGGAAAAGCCCTCGCAGCCCAATGAGTCCCCACCGTGCCCCATCCCCACCTTGTCCCCAGCCCAAGCACTGAGTGCCACGGCCAGGCCTTCCTTGGGCACCTCCAGGGATGGGGACTCCAAACCTCCCTGGGCAGCCCCTGCCAAGGCCTGACCACCCTTTCCGTGGAGAAATTCCTCCTGATGTGCAACCTGAACCTCTCCTGGCACAGTTTGAGGCTGTTTCCCCTTGTCCACCCCTGACACTGGAGATGTCACCCAGGCATTGAGCAGATTGGGCTGGGACCGTCTCATGGTCTGCTGAAACCTCTGAGTGCGGATGACCCATGGATGGGGTGGAATGTTGCAGTCTGATGTTCCTCTGGTGTTTTCCACTTCATGTTTGGGTTATGGTCCTTGACTTCTGTGTTTTACAGCTTTAAGGATGCCAAGATAACAGAGTGAGAAGCTGCAAAGAATGTACTCATCTGCACATCTCTGCACAGTCCTGAGCCAGGGCTTCCTGTTTGTTCCCCAGAAGGTGACTTGGTAGCAACTACATAGACTTTAACAACTTCAGAAAGAGCTTTCTGGTGAGTAAAGTGACTTTTCCTCTGAACTCTGAAACACTTTATTGCCCAGATAATAGAAAATCAGAGAATGGTTTGGGTTGAAAGGGACTTAAAAAATCATTCAGTTCCATCCCCCTGCCATGGGCAGGGACACCTTCCACTAGCCCAGGTTGCTCCAAGCCCCATCCAACCTGGCCTTGGACACTTCCAGGGATCCAGAGACAGCCACAGCTTCTCTGGGCAACCTGTGCCAGGGCCTCCCCACCCTCACAGGGAGGAATTGCCTCCTAATACCTACTTCCAACCTCCCTGCAGTGAACAGAGACATCATCAATTACACCAGAGCCCCATTGCTCAGCTCTGCTCTGCTCCTCACCTTCCCCCTTCCAAGGGAGGATTTTAACCACGTTTGTGTGGGTTTTTTCCCCCTCTCACCCCTCCTGCAGCCCCACAGCAGCTGTCTCTCCTGTCCTGCAGAATCTGCCATGGAGAGTCAGGAGCAGCATGAAACATGATCTCCTGTGTGAAGCTGGTGAGGGAGGACGCAGAGGAGAAACCCCAGGAGTGAAAGCAACAGGGAACAGGCACAAACACAGGTATGGGATGAAATGGGTGTTTGGGGCAGCAGAAGTTTTGGTCTGGATGCAAAGCCCTACAAGTAGCATGTGTAGAGAGCTACAGAAGAAGAGAGAAATGCTCTGGAGCTGGATTCCCAGGGATGGAGACTTGGGACAGCACAAGTGGCGTTACAATTTACTGAGAACACGAGTCCCGAGAGCAGCAATTTGCAGGTTTGCCAGAGGAGTTTCACGTGTAGCTGAGGGACACCTCAGAGTAAACCCACCTTCAGTGGTGTGCAAAGCCTCCTTAAGTACAGGGAACCTTCTTAAACCTGAGGGTCTTCCTGAGAGGCTTTTGGCTGTATAAAATGCAGCAATTTGCATGACACACCAAAGCCTGTGCACCCATTCCATGCTGTATTCCTGTGCTCCATCTCCTCCCTTGATTTCTTCAGAGGCTCAGCGGGTTGTTGGCACCAGAGCTCTTCTCCCCCTTCCCAAGCCATGATGCTGTGCCAGACTCCTCTATTCCAACCACATACGTTTCAGATTTCTTTGCAAATGTGTTTTAAAAGGGGCAGGGTGGGGGAAGGCCATAAATATTTTTATGAGCCTTCCCAGTGCTGGAGCCTGAACCAGAGAATGCCTAAATGAGGGGAATGGCCTCTGTGGGATTGGCTCTGTGGGGCAGCCTTGTGATGACTGTGCAACCCCAGGTTCCTCATTCATCCCCCTGACCGTGCCCTTACCTCTGAGTCAATCCTGCATTAGCAGGTACTCCTGCACCAAAGCTGTTCTGCTTTTAGGGAGCAGAAGGACCTGATGTCCCTCCTGCCCGTGTTTTCATGTTGCCCACTTTCCTTCCCAGCTCCAGACACGCTCAGGGACATGGATGTAGATCAAACCCTGTCACCTTGAGGTAGAACAGCCATTTCCTTCACCTTTTTGCAGCATTACCTGTTAAATTAAGGATATTAATGAGTTTAAGTTTGCAAGCCTCCTGAACTTGAAGCTACTACAGGCACAGACCTGCAACAAGAGACCAGTGACCCCTCCCAGCAGTTGTGGTTGGTCTGAATTCAACCCTCTGCTCGGTCCCGCAGGTTAATGTGGCTCTGCATGTCCCCACAGCATGGGCCTTCTCCCTTCGCCTGCTCCCTGCTACCAGATGCATTCTTTGCTTCCAACATATGGACTCAATTACTGTCCCTCTCCCTTGGTTTCCTGTCTCTCTGGGTTTCCTGAGACGCATCCCCTCCTCCTGGCAGCTCCAACTCCCGCAGTGAGATGCTTTGCAAGCTCTCACATTCCTCCCTCCCTCCCTCCTGCTGCTTTGCTGCCTCTGACAAGGGGGTCCTGCTCCAGAGCACGCACAGATAAGGCAGGCCCCCACGTTGCTGTCTCTGAGCCCAGGAACCCCAAGGGCTTGGCTCTCCACAGCAAAAATAAATGCCTGCCCAGTGTCTGGCAGGGCTGTGTCCCAGCTCCCCTGGACAGAGGTCCCCACCCTGCTCAGCCTCCATCCTACATCACCCTGTAGCTCTCAGCCAACTGCTTTAGTTGCAAGACACAGGCTTCTTTTTTTTCCCCATTCCCTTCTGAGGCCGCGGGCTCTCCAAGGCTCTGCGCTTTGAAAGGAGCATCAAACCACTCTGGATTTCCCCTGGGTGCTGTTTGGCATCTTTCCTGGGCATTTACCCCTGCAGAAAAGCCCTGTGCCCATGGCCTCTGCCTTTAAAATCTCTGGAGCAGGGGAGAGGAGGCCCTGTCTTCTCCATTAGGAGTTCTCTCAGCCCCTTTCTGCTGCTGGGGGGAGCCCAAGGCACTGCAGCATCGGGGTGCTGGAAATCCTAAGGAATCTGAGCTTATTCAGGGGGCAGGAGGAGGTGGAAATGGTTAAATCACACAAAGGAGCCAGTTAATGATTCCCATCCCCTTGCTGGCATGTTTCAGGATTTGGAAGGGGGTCTGGCCAGCAGCTGTGCCAGCATTTGCAGCTCAAAAAGAGCATTTTCTTTCTGTGTCAGCTTTCATCCATGGCCCCTTTTGGATTCCCCAGGATCCTGAAGATGCCAGAGTTTTTCCAGGGCTCCTGCTGCTGCAGGTCCCTGTGACTTTTCCCTCCCATACCCAGGGATGGGGTTAGATGGGGAGGGGGATGAAGAAGGCACTGCTTTCTCCCTGCTCGCTTCCTGCCCCATCCTTCCTCAAGCGGAGGAGAGGCTTTTTCCCAGGATCCAAATGACTTGGCAGCACTTGTGAATGGAAGGAAAAGCTGAAAAGCTGCACTTCTGAACCCAGGAGTGCAGGGGAGCAATTTGGGATGCAGTGTCTACATCTGAGCAGTCCCACGGTCGGGTTCAGCTGCAGGAACCTCACTGTATAATAAGGTTTATATATTGCATATGTGTGACTTTTATAGTTATTATATACTGTGCAATAAGCTGTATTATAATAAGCCTGGACACTGTGTCCACGTTCTCTGTCTAAGGTCACTGAGCCCCAGCACCAGTCACAGAGGAATGGGTTGTCCCTGTGCTGCTGTCTGAGCTTCCCCCAAGGATGGTGCCTGTTCTCTCCTGGGCTGCTTCCCCCTTGGAATTGGAAGAGGCAGCCCAGGCAAGTGGTGAAGCCACCATCCCTGGGAGTGTTCCAAAACTGTGGATGAGGCACTTGAGAACGTGTTTTAGTGGTGACCACGGTGGTGCTGGGCTGATGATCTTAAAAGTCTTTTCAAACCTTAATGATCCTGTGATTACCTTAAATGTGGCACCTCCCCAACTTCCTCCTCTCCTTCTCCCGATGACTTTTTCTTATTGCAGGCAGTGGTGGAATCAAGGAGAGGGAAAAGCCCAAATTTCTAAATTCAAATATAAAGGTTGTTTAAAAATCAACCACTAAATCTGGAGGGGAGTGGATGAATCACAGAGGTGAGGCAGGAACCCTAATTATCCAGGTCACAGCATCCTTCCTCAGCCTTCCAGATGCTTTCTCTGGCTTGGGATGAGTTCAGCCTAAAGTCCCCGTTGGGCCACTGCCCTGTTTCATCCTCAGAGACCCTTCACAGCCCCCCAGACCCTCCACAAGCAGAGGGATCAGTGTAAAACCCTCAAAAGCCCTGCTGGATGCCAGTGGCTCCCTGCTGTCACTCAAACCTGCCCCCAGAACTTTGAGACCCCCTCTGTGGGTGAACTTGGACTGGTTTGCTCCAAGAGGAGCACCCCTGGCAGTCGAGCCCACGGTGGTGGGTGTTGTGTCCCTCCCAGGAGCCCCCCAAGGCTCTGGGGACTCGGGGGGTGTACACCTGCACCCTCAATCCTTACAGCCTCCCTTCGCTAGCCCAAAAGCCGAGTCTGGTAGCCAGGTTTCATACCCCACCCCAGCGTGCTGGAGCTGTCGCTGCTCCCCCGAGCCGTGTTTTTGGGGTCGGGGCTGGGGGGTGCCGGCAGGTGGCAGCCTGGGCAGGCAGCACGGGCAGCCTCTCGCAGATGTTTAATGGGATTTTAGAGCTCTGGGATTCATCGGGAGCTGTTGTCACGGAAACGGAGATCTGCGCGAGCCCGGGAGCTCGGCGTTAACTCCCTCCGTGCCGGGGAGGATCCGCAGAGAGGGGAGCGACTGATGCTCGGAGCTCCCAAACTCCACCTGGCTTCGTAGGGGCAGCGGGAAGGTGCTGTTTTATTTAGGACTGGAGCTTTAATTGCCTCATAGAATCTGCCTCTGTGCTGTTTGAGCACAAGGCTGAGCCCCGGTGCTCCAAGGGGGATGCTCCGTATTCTGCCTGGGTGTCCTGGTCCTCTCGTTTTCAAGCTTAGGAGACTCCCACACGAACAAGAGGGGCCGGATGGGTGCAGGTCTCCCAAGACTCCCAGCTGGTGGGAGGAAAATACGCTGCTAATGCCTGATCCCAGCACATCCCATCCTACTCGGCACCTCCTCGGGGGCTGGGGCTGGACAGGAGAGGGCACCAGAGCTGCGCTGCCACGGGGGTGGTGGTGGCACATGTGTCACCCCCGCACGTGGCTCCCCTCGGGGTGACACCCCTGTTGCAGGGGAGGACGAGCAGCTGTGACCGGGATAATCTCCTTAGTGTCCTGAGCACCAGCACGGGAGTGAAAGGGAGATTAGAGGGCAGGGGGGCATTAGCAGCCCGGGATGCTCCGGGGAGAGGCACGAGGAGACAACTGGGCCAAGCAGAGAAGAAGACCCTGGGGGAGACAGTGGAGCAGCCAGAGAGGCCTCCACGGGCAGCAAAGAACCCAACAGCTGGGGGCTCTGAGGAAGTGAAAGGCTTTAGACAACGCGCCCAGAAACCCTTGTGGAGCCGTCCCCCACTTCTCCTCCCCAGGAGGAAGGCGTTACCAGGCAGTCTGCGTCCTAATTCAGTCCCTCCCACCCAGAGCGGGGGAGGTGGATGCCTTCCCACCCCCCATCATACCCGCAGGGCATGAAAACATTCCCTCAAAGCATATTCAGAGTGCAGACCCACTGGGATCTATCCTGTGGAGGGACAGGACATGGAATATTTATTGTCCTTTTCCATGATACAATCGGGAAAAGATGCTGTTTTCTGTAGCAAAGCAGGGTGTGAGGCTGCTGCTCACAAAGTCCAGATACTGGGCTTTGTTCCCTGTTCCTGCCACATCAGTGTCACGGGGTTCTGTGTTTTCCTTGCTGGTGGGCAACAGGGCTGGAAGGATGGATGTCTTACAGGAAGCTTTGCAGTCCTGCAGCCTGTCCTGCCAGAGCAGGGGAGCATGGAAGGGTAGTGCTGCATCACCGAGCTGTGCCTCCTCTGTGCTTCTTCCCACAGGGAGCTCCAGGGCTGGGAAGGGGTGGAAAAAACAGTACCTACTATTACTATTTGCTGTTTGTTCCTTCCTCTCAGCTGTCAAGGAAACCATGGCACGGTCCACATACCCAGCTGGTATTGCTGTGGTTGCTGACGTGGACTGTCCTTTTAATCCATATCCAAAATAGCTTCTCCACCCCTCCATTTGTGCTGGCTCACAGAGCACCTTCCACTGTGCCATGGTCTGTTCTGCTGCCCAGGGATGTGGTTCAGAATGCCAAACTTTTTCTTAGAATCATAAAATCACAAAGTAGTTTAGACTAACAGGGACTTTTAAAGGTCATCTTGTTCCACCCCCTGCCATGGGCAGGGACACTTTCAACTAAAACAGGTTGCTCCAAGACCCATCCAACCTGGCCTTAGACACTTCCAGGGATCCAGGGGCAGCCACAGCTTCTGTGGGCAACCTGTGCCAGGGCCTCCCCACCCTCACAGCCAACAATTTCTTCCCTATATCTAGTTTGAATCTCACCTCTTGGTTTAAAACCATTCCCCCTTGCCCTATTACTACAGGTCCTACTAAAAAGTCTTCCAGGCTAAGGAAGCAGAATCCCAGTGTGAAGAGATGTTAAAGCAGCTCTTGTGCTGCTGAAAGTGGTCCCTGCATGGGAGATTCTGTGCAGAGGGGTTGTGATGAGCTCAGGGTGGAAAAGAAAGCAGAGGAAAGCAGGACCCAAAGTGGGAGTGAGGAAAGGTGGTGCCAGATCTGGCCACACAAATGACCACAAGCTGGTGACCAGGGCAGAAGAGAGGGGGAGGAAGAACTCTGAGCCAAGTATTTGGAAAAGGAAAACCAGAGTAGAGGTGTAGAAGAGGTGAAGGTACAACTTTTCTCTCTCACATACAGGAGAAGGGACAGGAAAAGCATGGAGAGAAATCTCCAGCTGATTTCACACAGCCTGCAGTGGCAGTGGGGTGTTTGGTCATCTTTTATTTGCAGGAAAGGGCAGGGACTATAAAGTAACACTGAGGGGCTGGAACTTGTCCAGAGAAGGGATCAGAGCTTGGGGAGGGTCTGATGAGAAGCAGCTGAGGGAGCTCGGGGGGCTCGGCCTGCAGAAAAGGAGGCTCAGGGGGGACCTCTTCACTCTCTACAGCTCCCTGACAGGAGGGAGGAGGCGGGGAGGGGTCAGGCTCTGCTCCCAGGGAACAAGGGACAGGATGAGAGGAAACGACTGCAAGTTGTGCCAGGACAGGCTCAGGCTAGATATTAGGGAAATTTCTCTACTGAAAGGGTAGTTAAGCGCTGGCACAGGCTGCCCAGGGCAGTGGGGGAGTCACATCCCTGGAAGTGTTAAAAAGTCATGTGGGTGTGGCACTTGGGGACATGGGTTAGCGGTGGCCTTGGCAGTGCTGGGTTAATGGTTGAACTCGATGATCTCAGAGGGTTTTTCCAACCTAAACAATTCTGTGATTGTAACAGGCTATTCTGCCTTTTGGTCTCAGCAGGGTCCAAGGCTAGTCCCTGGCTGCCCCTTCAGACCCTCACCACCTTGAGCTCTGCGTGGCAGATGTGTCTCGGTGCTGTGACGTGCGGGGTGTCCGTGTCCCCCCTCCAGTGTCAGGCTCAGTGTCCGTGAGCAGCAGCCCAAACCCTGTGTGTATGACCCTGGCACCACACGTGCTCCTGTACAGCACCTCATCTGTTGGTGACAGCTTGCCCTGTGACCCATTGACATCTCCCTGACTTGGTTTCATCCTCCAGCCCTTTCCCAGAGGAGCACTGTGTGCTCTGACCACGGGAAGCTCTCCCACTCTAATCAAAACCCTGAGGGGACACTCGCCCCCGTCACAGCCATTCCAGATCCGACTTCCCCTGGAGGAGGAGGATTTCCCCTTCCACACCTGCAAAAACAAGGGGCCCTGACTCACTGCCTACAGGGTGCAAGGGCCACGAGGACTCCCCTGACACCTTGCTCATGGAGGTAGGAGTTGGGGCAGGGGGTACCAGCCACTCTGTCTGTCCCTGTGGGATTTCCCTCCCCTGCCCTTTGGGTTTTCTCCTTTTTTGCTCCATTCAGAAGGTGATTTCAGTGCAGTGCACTGTGGTCCTGTCATGGTTGAACCCTGGTGAGCAGCTAAACACCACCAGCTGCTCAGTGACTGAACACCTGCCTGCCGAGGGGAAGTGATAAATGAATTTCTTGTTTGCTTTGTTTGCGTGCTCAGCTGTTGCTTTCCCTATTAAACCACCTTTATCTCAACCCTCCCCCTTCCAGTTCTGCCCCCATCCCACTGTGAGGACTGAGGGGCTGTGTGGGGCAGAGCTGCCCCCCGGGGTTTACCCACACCAGGTCCCAAACCCGTACTGCTTTGCTGCATGAGTTTGCAGAGGATGCTGCTGGACACAGTTCTTCCCTGCGTCCTCCTCCCCATGAACCTCCTGTCTGATGTTCTGTGGTCCCCAGGAGCTCTCCCAGTGGGATGTATTGTCCTCCTCCATCCGCAGTTGTCAGGACATTTCTCCATCCCCTGTCACGGCTTCCCAGGAAGTCGGGAGCTCAGCGTGTGAGCCCTGTCAGCTCTGATCTCTGATTCCCATCCTGCCCAGGCAGCTGTGTCTATTCAGCCACGAGCAGCTCTATCCCTACACTGTGAAGGAATGGGAAAAGCCGCCGGGCTTCTCCTTAAAGGAGCCGTTGTCGGGAAACGAGGTCAGAGAAAGGGGAATGCTGAGCAGCTCATTGAGGGACCACGGGCAGGGCACTCGCACAATAGCTCAGTGTCCTCCCCCGGTCCAGCTCAGCTCTTGTCCCACCCTCAGAGCTCCAGCTGGATCATTCGGAACTGGTCTGTGGTTGAAGTGACTCAACCAGTGTCCTTTTGTGTCACCTCGATGTCACAGCTTTGCCATTTGCTCCCCAGCACACGGAAGGCAGGAAATCAATCACAAATCCATCCCCGCTGGCCCAGGCAGGCACAGGAGAGAGCCAGGGCCGAGCTGAAGGGGGGGGCTCTGCTTTCTGGTGCACAAAGCAGACACATCCCCCCTGTTCCCAGTCCCCCCCAGTCCGCCCCCTTGCTCCCTGGATGTGAGAGAGGAGATGATGATGCTCATCTCTAGATGGAGCCAGCTTGCATCTTTGCCGGTGTGTAAAATCACGCTGGGACAAAAGTCCATGTATTGTGGGTAGAAGGCAGCAATTTCCGAGTCTTCCAGAAATATTTTGTCCGTCCTGTACAAAGCCACTGAAATCTCAAAGTAAATCTGCTGGGGATGACCAAAAATAGTATCTTTGGGCAGGGGGTTCCAGCTCAACAGTCAAGCCATAAATACTCTTTGCTTAAAATGTTATTAATGTTCAGCTGTTCGGTAACGCCAGTGTTTTCCTGTCCTCTTGCTGCTGATGGCCTGTTGATGGAATCCACCTGGTTTTCCAAAGGGGTCTCTTGCAATCTCCTAAAGAAGCTGAGTTCCCATGGGAGGAGAGGAAGGTTCCTACGTGGCTGCAGCCTGGTATTTAACTGGCTAAAAGGCAGGAAACAAAACACATCAGGAAGACTGAGAATAGTAGGAATATTTCTGGCAATATTTCAATAGGAAAAAACAAATTACTTGCTGTGAAGGGATGCAGAGGGGCCTCACCTGGATGGTTATAGGGCCACAAAGATGCTCCGAGAGCTGGACCACCTCTGCTCTGGAGGCAGGCTGGGAGAGCTAGGGGTGTTCACCTGGAGAAGAGAAGATCCCAGGGAGACCTGAGAGCCCCTTCCAGGGCCTAAAGGGACTTGAGGAGAACTGGAGAGGGACTTAGAGGGACAGGGCAAGGGGAATGGCTCCACACTGCCAGAGGGCAGGGATAGATGGGATACTGGGAAGGAATTGTTGGCTGTGAGGGTGGGGAAGCCCTGGCACAGGTTGCCCAGAGAAGCTGTGGCTGCCCCTGGATCCCTGGAAGTGTCCAAGGCCAGGGGCTTGGAGCAACCTGGGCTAGTGGAAGGTGTCCCTGCCCATGGCAGGGGGTGGAACTGGAAGGTTTTTAAGGTCCCTTCCAACCCAGGCCATTCCATGATTTTATGATCTCAAAGGGTTTGTTTTGCCCTCTGCGCTTTTCCCTTTTAACTCTGTGAACACAGGGATGCTCCAAGCTGACCATTTCCACTTGGAGCAAAACATGGTGGTGGGGGGGTGTGTCAGTGCAATGTCAGCCAGTTGCTCTGCAGCAGTTTAAACCCCAAATTTCCTCTGAGATCTAGAAATCCCTGAGAAAGGAATGAGAGGAGAAAAAAGCAACCACAGCAGTGGCTTTCTTTTTGTTTGAAACACATTGTGCTGCCTGCAGCTCTGATTCCCCTTCCTGAGGAGGGACCTCGTGAGCTAGATCAGCTGCAGGCTTAATTCAGGAAAGGGATGTGGAGGAGACATATGAAACGATAAACTGGAGATGTTTTTTCCCCCACTGTAAGTAAGAGCTTGAATGGAGCTGGGAGGGGCAGCCTTAAATGCCAAGCTGTCATTTCACAGCCCTCCCCTTCACAGGATGTTGCGGATGCTTATGGTTTACCCAGGTTAAAAAAAGCCATGGAATACATTCATGGAATAAAAAGGTGGGAGGATGTGAGAAAATTCACTGGTGAGAAAGATGAGAGAGTGTCGGTGGGGGCGTGAGGGAGCAATTAGGAGCTGCAAGGAGCGGAGGGGAAGGGAGGGAGGGAGGAAAGGAGGGAGAAAGGGAGGAAGCAGTCTGCCGGGTTCATGCTGTGTTGGGAAGGGGCTTGGCGGGGGGGAGAGACGGGCTGTGGGAGGAGGATGACTCTGCCCAGAGGAGCAAGAAGCTGCTGCTGCAGTTTGGGGCTCAGGAGAGGAATTGGGAGCGTGGGAGAGCCTGGGTGCAGAGCAAGCCCTGAGGGGAGAAGGGGCTGCTGGATCAGAGGAGGGTTTGTAGCGGGAGGAGGACAAGCAGTGCATTGAGCACAGGCTCCTGCTTCCTTTCAGCCCTGTCTAGCTTTGCCCCAGCCCAGCTGGCAGCTGGGGGGACACCCCCAACCCCCTCCTTCCTGCTGCAGCCCTGAGGGGATCCATGCACAAAGCCTGGCAGCTCTGAATGCTCCCTGTGTTGTCTGCGCGCACCAAATGCTTCATCTCTGCTCTGTGCCAGACCCCCGAGGGGCTGTGTCACATCAGCAGCACCCACCCAGGGCCCACACACTGGGCTCCAGCTCCAAAAAAACGCCCACCCTGAGCAAGGAACCTCTTGCCAGCAGACCTGGAAGGGGAAGGGAGATGGGGTTGTCCGGGTTTGGAGGCTGTCGGTCCCTTCCCAGCCAGGCTGTGCGTGTGACCTGTGTGTGGCAGACCCGCTGTGCACAGGGAACGAGTGCTGTCTGAGCCATCCTCTGTGCACAGCCCACGTTTCTCTTGCTTTAGTTTAGTGGGTTTGGGGGTAGAAGACAGATCCATAAGTGATGTCTCCTGCCCACTGTGCCACAACTCCATGTGGGGACGCAGTTGGGAGCAGGACAGGGAGAGACAGATGCACCAAGGAGGGGTGAGGGGGAGTTTCAGGGGTGGAGGGTGAGAGAGGGGTGCTGAGTTTGTGATCATTATTTAGCAAAGTCTCCAAAAAGTTTTTAAATCCTGTACCTTGTCTCTGAACAATTTCACACACCTGCCTTTGGTATTTCAGGAGCTGGGGGTGACAGCACGGAAGGTTTTCAGCTCTGAAAGAGTTAATCCCTCACTCCTGCAGCGCCTGGGCAGTAACTGGGATGCTGCTTCATATTCCTGAGCCGGTCCCTTCCCTTCTGCCGTCTCCTCCCAGTCGTAAAAATACATCTTCCGAGGCACTGCAGGCAGGAGCGGGGCCGTGCCGGTGCCGGCCCCGTGGCCGTGCCAGGGCTCAGCCACCACGCTCACCCCGTGCCCTCGTCCCCCGAGTGTCCCTGTGTCGATTGTCGCCCGGCGGCTGCTCTGATTCGGGGTTAGCGCCTGGAGCGCGGCGTCATCAGCTGGATGAGCTCAGACTTTAAGCCGCGAAGGCTTCTTAGGGGTAGACACTGTCTGTGTCTCCTTACTGGGACCCCAGCACTGGGAGGCTTAAATGGATAAGGCCGAAGTGTGGAGCTTGAGGGGGCTCGGGCGGGGGTGGGCTGTAATCTCTGCCAGCACAGAGAGCCTGAGGGCAGCATCCTCCATCACACTGCCTGGCCTCTCCCATGGGATGCACGGGGGAGGCACGGGAGGCACAACCTCCTAAGCTCTGGAGTCCCATTTGGGTCATGGTGTTGCCCATCAGGTGCTACTGTCAGAACTACCCCTTTTCTCTTGGGTTGGGGTGAAAGCAGGTGGATGCCTGATCCCTTAATGGGATGCATTTTGCAGCCTTGATCCCGTGGTGAGAATGTCTCAGCCCCCGCAGCGTCCTGAGCTCCCGTGGCTCCTCCAGCCCACTCGGCCGTGGCCCCTGAGGGAGGTGGTCTGTGCCAGAGCTGGCCTGGGGGAGCTTCTCCCCCCGTCTTTAACATCCCCGTGTTTTCAGAACCAATCACGACCAGCAAAGCCAGCAAGGTGACAGGAGATGGAGGAGCACCCCTGTGGAGACAACGGAGACCATCAGCTGCTCAAGCCGGACATTGCTCCTGGACAAAGGCAGAACGCTGCTCGACCTGTGAGAGCTTTCAGTAAGTAAAATACAGTTTCACCCTGGGATCTGTGCATGATATGGAGGATAATTTATCTTCCTTCTTCCTCCTGGGACTGCTAGTTGCAGTTTTTGCATCATTTTAGCTCTGCTGACCCATCTTTGGTCCGTCCCTGTAGACAGCTGAAGGGTCAAAGGCTTCAGCCAAGGGGAGGAACATCATCCGTGGTTCTCATGGTGGAGCAGATCGGGCAGAAAGGCAGGGACAGAGTAAAGCCACAGCCCTCCCTACACATAGCTCAGTGCTGGGGTGACAGTCAGGGACCCCACGTCTGGTCTTGAAGGGTGCTGGATCCTGGTGGAGTTTACAGTGGAAACAGCTCTGCCCTGGTTTGTGGCTTCCAGGTGCTGAGTTGTTTTCTTGTTCTAGTTTAACATATTTGTAACACTGAAGTAAGAGAGTGATCCATAAGAGCCCAGCATCATGTGGGACTGGCACACAGCCTGGCTGTCACCACATCCCTGAGGGAGCAGACAGGCTGATCCCAGCCCAGGTAAGAGCTGGGGTGTCAGGAAGGTGGAGAAGGAAATAGGGTGGCTGGGAATGCTCTGGGAGAGAAGGCAGGTTGGCACCTCCCAACCTGTGAGAGCCACCCAGGGAGGGCTGAGCCAGCACAGGTGTTGCAGCAGGGTCTGGGGGTCATTGCTGGGGTCACTCAGCACAGGGCAGGCTCTTTCCTGTGGGAACCCCGGTGTGCCAGGGCGGTGCTGGGAGCACTGCTCCCTCCTGGAGTCCCACTTCGCAGCTTTTAGTTTTAATGCACTTTTCATAGAATCCCAGAATGGTTTGGGTTGGAAAGGACCTTAAAAACCATCTCTTCCCAACCCCCTGCCATGGGCAGGGACACCTTCCACTAAACCAGGTTGCTCAGAGCCTTTACATTCAATGATAATACTTGTTCAGTAGTAATTGTAATTCCATTTCTCATGACATTTTGGGTGTTTCAGGGGTTTGTTATCACACTGTGGGCTGGAAGCACTAACAGAAAGCCGAGTGAGCTGAGGAGAGTGAGGCCCCTGTGCCAGGTCAGCCCCACAGCCCCTCCCGGCACGTGGCACGGCCACCAGTCGCCCCCAGTAGTGGCTGTGCCCGGTGAGGCTCTTTGTGCTGGGCACAATGCCTGCTCCCTGCTCCAAAGGCACTTCGTGGCTGTTATCCTGCTGCATCCCAGGTGCTGGGCCGTGCTGTGCAAACCCAGTGGTGCGTGAACCGTGGAGAACAACCGCAGATGAGCCCTTGGGATGAGGTGGGTGCTGCCTGTGCACAGCACCTTTGTGCTGGAGAGAGAAAAAGGGAGAGAAATGCTCATCTGACAGAGGAGAAGTGTTGCTGTTTCAGCCTCACAGTGCAGGGTCTGCCCACCCTCAAACCCGGGCGAGCTGTGGTTCCCCTGTTGCTGCAGCAGGTGTGGGATGGAGCACTAGACACAGGGCTTGACCCCTTCCCACCCCCCTGGAAAAGAATGAGGGAGTCAACAAGGACAGGTAGGACAATTAAAGCGTCAATCTCTCTGCTCTCCCAGTGCCTGGGGCGTCAGAGGGCACCTTGTGGGGCTGTGCCACCCTCCTTTCGGGGTGCTGGCGGGCTCTGCCAGGCTGGTCAGGGCAGACAGGAGCTGCCAAATGTCCAAGGCTACTCTGAGCTACCAAATGTCCGGAAATCTGCAAACTGAGGGAGAAACTGGGACACGTGAGCTGCATCTTGGCCAGCCTGGAAGGCTTGCCTGGGAGCTCTGTATTTTCTTGTACCAGTTCCTTTCATCTAAAGCCTTTTTTTCATGGCTTTGCAGCTGTGGGAAAGGGATGCTCTGAGAGTGCTGTTTGAGAGCTTGTGTGTACAAAAGGTGGAGAAATAAACACGATTTTTGGTACAAAAATGTGATTTTTGCCTCCATATCGTAACTTTGCTGGTGCAGAAATGAACCTGGAGCCTTGTGGCACTAAGCTGCAGGGACCTCATCCAGGCTGGGGCAGCTGCCTGTGGTGCTGCCCCACATCTCAGGAGAAGGCTGGAAATCCTGTTCCCTGCACCAAAAATCCACCTTGGAATGCGTGGTGTGGTGCCTGAGAGTCCAGATATAAGGTGGGCTCTGGTGGATGGAGGTGTCCCCCCTGCCCAAATGTCACCCAAATGCCAGGTGGGTGGGAAAGGGGCAGTACAGGAGCTGCCCTCACTGTCCAAATACTTGCCATGAGGGATATTCCCCAGGGATAAACCAACAAGCAGAGCCCTGGTCACACTGCTTGGGCTTTCTTGTCCCCAGAGGTGTGACAGCTCTGTGACAGCTGTGTCCCTCCTGGTGGCCCCACAGAGGGTCCTCCTGCTTCGCTGTCACACAAGCAGCACCAGCCCAGCCACCGGCTGAGCTCAGAGGTCAAACCAGCCAGAACTGGGCCAGGCTGCAGCTCCCTGCTGCAATGCTGGGATGAAGGACAACTTCTCCCAGATGGCCACTTTGGAGGGACAAATGTTCATCCACGTGGCCCTGGCTTGGTGGCACAGGAGGCGCTTGTCCTTGGGACTGGTTCTGTGTGGGAGGCTGGAGCCAAGGGGGAAAGGCTGCATCCTTGGTGCACAGACAACTGAGCCTGGGCTGTGTTCCTGGTCCTGGGGACAAGTGCACATTGCAGAGGCTGTTTTGGTACCTGGTCCTGCTGGCACCTCATGGTAGGTACCCCAAGGTGTGTCCAAACCCCATCAGTGGCCATCCCAGTCCCCTTTCTGCTGAGGCAGTGCTGCCTTTACCCCCTGCCTCTGGTGGGGAGCAGCCCCTGCTCCTGTCCCTACCTCCACAGTTGGTGGTAAGACATCACCAAGAGGTCCTGAGTGTCTCCTGGAGCTGTTCCAGCCCCTCCTGCTCATCCTCAGTCAACTTCTGTGTCTTCCCCATCCCCCCACAGGCAGTTTGGGGGGGTGTATGGCCACCAGCCAGGCTTCTGTCCCAAAATGTCACTGCCTCTTCCCCACTCCCCTTTTCTCTTTGAGGCGTCCTGCAGCAGGTGTGGGGTGGAGCCAACCAAACAGCACTGACTCCATGGGGCTTTTGGGAGCAGGTCCCCACCGGCATGGACACACAAAGGACTGCTGGGATAATTTAAAAACGAGGGCAGAGACCTGATTATTGCCCTAGTTTGTGTCAAGTCTCAGTTTGGGGTTTTTTAGCACAGCCTTTTGATGAGGTTGTCAATGACAAGTTGCTAATTGGGGAGTGGGAGGCCCATGTTGTCCTATGAAAACAGGGGGAAAAAAGAGCTGTGATAAAATAATTGTTTAAACCTGGCACTGGGCCTGGCCAGAGGGACCTGGGGGATGGAGAGAGGCCAGGCTGGGGTGGCCTCAGAGGGGCCACGAGGCTAGTGCTCACTGAGGGGGTGGGGACACCCCAAATGTCTGCAGAGACCCCATGAGCTTCAGCAGGGGGATGTGTCCCATTGCCCTGGGGTGCTGAGCAGTGGGGAGGACACTTGGGTTCTAACAACATGAGGCACCCACCAACCACCATGTGGAGCTCCAGGATCCACATTTTCTTATTCCACCCTCCCCAATGTATTTGTTGATTTATAAATTCCCTACACGCACTGCTGGGCTAAGGAGTACATTGCAGAGCACAAAGTAAAACACAAATTATAAAAGAAAGCAGTAGACATGAAAAAACCCCAGTATCTTTAAAGTCTTTTTGAAGGTTTTAGCAGTACAAAAAACATTTTCTTCCTGCACCCCAGTGGACTATCTCATGCACCTCTCTGTGTGGACCGGGGGTTGGAGGGAGATTAGCCCGGCCCGCTCCCTACCTGGCACCCATGAGCCCCTTCCCCATTCCCCGTCTTTCCGCTCACCGGATGCTGCCCTGCACAAAGGAGCCTTGTCTGCCTCTTCCTCTCCCTCTCCCCCCATCTGGCCGCTCTCCCTCCCTGGCGCCCGTCCCGTCTCTCTCTGCAGAGCAAAGGCCCTCCTTCTCATTCATCTCGGGGGGGGTCCAAGCCCCCACGTTGCCCTTGCAGCTCGCAGGGCCCCCCCCGGGCTGTGCCCTGCTCTGGAGGTGATGGGGAGGATGGCAGGGTCCCCACCCCCCGACCCACATCCTGGGGACCGGCCGTGCAGCTGGCGCTGGAGGGAGTGGTGGGCACTGCTCCCCAAAGCCCTGCGGTGTCACAGGGGTGTCCTTGCCCTCTGTCACCACTCGGCTTCACTGGCTGCTTTTCCGGGCTGTGTCACTCGGGGTTCACCGGGGAGGGCTCCCCTCAAACCGCGAATCAAACCCTGGTGTGTCATGAACCGTGTGAGAGAGGAGGGACGTTCCCCCGGCTGTGTCTCTGCTCCCCAGCGATTTCCAAACCTTGGCCAGCAGGATGGGCACTGTGACATCCACACTCCTGGCCCCTGCGAGGGGAACATGCCCCAACACGGCTCATTCCACTCTCTTTCCTTCTCCCAGATGCGCCGGCAAAGCTCTGGATAATGTTCACGTGGAGAGAGGGTCCAAAATCCCCTCCCTAAACTGGGTATGGCCACTTTTGGCATGTGCCGAAGGGACAAGGACTGGGCAGGCAGAACTGGACACGGGCAGCCCCTGAGCACTGCCCGGGGAACATTTTGGCCGTGAGTGTCTTGGCTTTGTTCTTTTTTTTGGCTGGGGTTTGTCCAAAGCTCTGCCTCTGCCCCAGCTCCCTGGGGCTAATGTGGGCTGAGGGCATCCCTTTTGGGAATTAGCCCTTCCTGGTTCTGTGCTTCCAGGGACTCCGCAGGGATGCGTTTGGGGGGGCCAGTACTGGGTTCTGGGGGACAGAGGGTGTTCCTGACTGCAGAAGCAGTGTCAGACACAGAGACTAAGCCATGGGCTGGCTCTGCCACCAGCAGCTCCGTGACAGTGACCATGACAAGTCCCACCCACAGAACCACAGGGGCCACAAAAAGTTCCAGCAGGGCAGGAGGGCACTGGCGTGGACACAGAGCAGTGTCCCCTTGGAGCTGAGCCCCTCCAGCCGCACCGTGTCCCAACAGCAGTGCCTGTGGAGTGTCTGCCTGGTTTGACTTCACCTCTCCTGGCATCGCTTTCCTTCCCTGCCCTCTCCCAGCTCCATGACTTCAGGTCCTGGCTGGCTCCCCGGCACTGATCTCCTCCGGCACCCTGCCACCGGCACGGCTGGGAGGAGGGCTGTGCCCTGCGGGAACGACAGACAGACAGACAGACAGACAGAGTGTTCTCCCAGCAGCTCCTGCCACCGCACAGCAGAGGCCACCACGAGGTCACACAGGCTGCGAGAGGGCAAAATCCCACCACATCCTATTTTGTCCGGTCTCCCACAGCCTGGAGAGTGGCTGAGGGCTGGTCCTGCTCCTCCACGTGATGGATGAGGTCTTGGCAGCTCCCGAGTCCGGACGGGGCCGGCCAAGGGCAGGCAGTGTCCGCCCTCCGCCCTCTCCTTCACCGCAGTCACAAGGTTTCAGTCAGCAAAAGGCAAATTTTATTCCATCTACGCACATGTTTTATTATGATTATAAATAACAGTAAATCAAAGCGTCAGGAAGTGGATTTATCGAGCAGGAAGGGATGTGGGGCTTGGTGAAACACCTCTCACTCTCACCCAGGAATGTGAGGTGTGAGAGGAGCCAGCTGTGTCAGGGGAAAACGAAATCCCAGGGGATGTGATGGGGGGGCTGGAGGGG
>VZRE01015497.1:26342-49460 GCA_013396775.1 Cephalopterus ornatus | reverse complement strand
ATCGACTGTACATATAAATATTTACTGCAAAGAAGGTTTGAGATGTGTCTGCTCTTCGGAGACCCCTAGAACCGCCGGGGCAGCTGCCACACACCTCGGCAATGCTCCTTATCGAATTCCCTGCCCCTCAGACATCAGGAGGGCTTTTTACTTTCTCATGTTTCAGGCCATTAGTGGTTACACTTTAAAAAAAAACCAACCAACCAAACAAACAAAAAATGTTCAGGATGCAGCGTTGCCATATTCCCTTTGACTCATGCAATATAAACACTTCTTTTTTTTTTTTTTTTTTCTGGGTGACAGGTAAGCAGGAACTGAAGCACTCCCTACCAACTTCCAAATACCAAAATCCATCACTACCATTAACTGGGGGCGGGGGGAGGGTGAATTTTACAAATGGAAAATTTAAGAGCGAAGAACTGGAGCGTGGGCTCTAAGCTAAGAACTTCCTTTTCCGTTCAAAAAAAAAATGATTGGAGGGCTATATAAATTAGAAGATCCACGTTAAAATTATTTACATTGGGCAAAGCCGAGCACAAAGCCTCGGACTACCTGGGAGCAAATCGGATCCAAAGACGTGGCAAAAGACCTTCCGCCCTTGCATACTCTAATACTCGAGGGATCGTATAAAACATTATTCACAGGGCACTTGTTTGTGTTCGGTTGAGCTTCCAGATTGGTTTCCATCACGAGGTCTAAGAGCAGCGAGTCCCTGCTCCCAGACCTGATGATGACGAGATACATTCGCAGCATTTCCTACTTTTGCATCACAAAAAAAAAAAAAATAAAAATAAAATTTCACATTCGTCCTCCGGCCTGGGCTGTGGTTTTTTTAGGGGGGAGTGCTGGAGCCGGCTGCCCTGTGGCTCTAAGGTCTCCTGCTTCTTCTTCTCTACTTCTTCTCCTTCTTCCCGGATTTCTTCTTGTTGCCTGCGGCGGGGGCGGCGTTCTTGGCGTCGCGCTTGCCGGCGGCATTGGTGAGGGTGGCGTTGCTGCCCGGGATGTAAACGTTCTGCCGGTAGTCGGGGACGTGCTGCAGGGTGAACTGGGGGCCGTAGCGGGCGCTCAGCCCCATCGTGCCATTCCCGCCGCCCAGGGTCGAGTTGCCATCAGCAGCTTCTGTGGGGAACGCCGGAGGGAGGGGTGCAAAGAGAAGGGCACGTTGTTAAAGCCGGCCGGAGCCCACCCCGAGCCCCAGCAGCCCCCCGTGGCGTCAAACTGTCAAACTCGCACCGAGGTGCCACCAACCATGGCACCGTGTGTGCCGGGGAGTGTGGCCCAGACGCCCCCCCGCCCCCCTGCAATTGCCCAAACGTATTGTGCAGTCACAATCATTAGCAATGCATTAAGGGAAATCCGATATTTATTTATTTTTCCGCCGCATTTAAGGCCCTGCCCCCGGTGTTTCTCCAGCCAGGTTTATTCAGGGAGCAGGGCACGGGAGAGGAGAAAGAAAATCCCTCCCCTGCAATACCGCCAAATGGCTCTAGGAAGCCGAGCACGAAGGAGATCGATGCCAGAGAGCGGCTGACGGTCCAGATCTGCGGGCAGGGGGAGGGGAAGGCAGTTTCATTCCTGTCGCTATGCAAAGCTCCAGCAAGGAGAGAGAGAAAGCAGGAGTGGGGAGGGGCTCAGGGCCCCCCCGGGATGCCGGGGCTCTGCTGGATGGTGGAGACCAGATGGAGACGAGGGGATGAGTGGAGGCAGGGGGAGAAACGAGCACGGGGGGATGGTAGGGCTCAAGCGATGCTGTTGCCATGAGCTGCTGCATGATCTGCTCCGGTGCAGCTGCCTGTGCATGGCTCAGGGTGGGATCCTTGCACAGCCCTGCTCAGAAATGATTTGCTAAAACCCAATCTCTGTATCGGAGGTTCCCATCTCAGCCTTTAACTGCCTCATGCTCATGGCTGTGGACAGGCTCTCCTGGGAGGCTGGAGAGACCCAGCAAGGCCACCCAAAGAGCCCGTGGCAGAGCCCAGGGGTGCTGCTCCCCCCTGTAACAGGCAGAGAGGCTGTAGGAATAAAGAGAAACAACGAGCAGAGGTGGTGGGCTGGTCCCCTCGTGTTTCTCCTCACTCCAGACCAGCTCTGTGCATGCCTCCGTGTTGCCTTCGTTTTTCCCTAAGCAGATGGAGGTGACTAAGCCAGCCAGAAAGCTGGACAAAAAGCTGGACCACATCCCACCAACCCCCTGAAACATGGCTGTGTACACATTCCCTCACAGGGGTCGGAAGTATGAAGCAACTGCAGTTTGAAAAGTTACAGCTGCTCTGCTGGAGCAGGAGGAGGGGAAAACACAGCGAGGCCGAAAACAGGCACGAAATTGTGCACTGGGGTGGGGGGACGTGGTACACAAACACGGGGACCCAGCGTGGGGAAATGCCATTTCCCTTTCCCCTGTGGAAGAATTCACTGCAGGAGAATTTTTCCAGAGTCCCCATTAAGTGGGTTCCAGACCCAGCAGGGCTTTGAAGACCTTGGGCTGGGCAGATGCATGTCCATAAGCAGGAGCTTATTTCATTAACAACCAACTCAACCCCACACCCATCGGGGTGTTACAAATGACCCCCATGGGGTGAGATGGCTGAGATGTGCAGGGACCATCTCATAGGTGCACTAGAGCCATGAGGAAGATTGCTTTTTCTGGACTGTCCCAGCTGTAAACAGCCCAGTTAGAGGCTTGGTGGACTTGGAAACTTTCTCTTCCCCGGGTATTGCTGCCCTGTGTCCCCCTCTGGGCCATCCCAGATGACCAGGGCTCTGAGCAGGGAGGGGCTGGGGGCTGCCAGCACCATTCAAGTCCTCATGAATTAATTTGCAGTCTCAGCACAGCTTTCACCAGGGAGAAAAAGCCACTGGTGAAGTTCCCACCATGCTCGTTGGTCCGGGGTAAGGGCGAAGGGCTGTCTCTAGGTAACACTGACATTAAGGCTGAAAAGAAGAGAGAACAGGAACAATTGCGGGTTATAAATGGGCACCGAGGTGTTCTTGCCAAGCAAGGCACTTCAGCTCTTGTTGCTGGAAAGGTCATGCTCAGCCTTTACCAGCAGCCAGACATTGTCCCAAACGGTCCTGAGGAGGAAAACAAGAATTCGGGCTTCAGCAAAAATAACCAGCTCAGGGCTCCATCAGCCAGAGGCAGCCCTGGAGCACGTGCTGCTGCAGCTGCTGGTGGGGTTTTCAGGAGACCCCAATTTAGTGTGTCTGCCTTGCCTGAGGGGGAGAAGGATCTCCTCGGGCTCCCTTTCCGTCTGCTGTCCCACCATCTCATGGCACCTCTATAAATTCCCACTGGAAGCCAGAGTATTTTAAGGACAGGATGTCTGCCCTTTAGTGTCTGGCGTCCTGGAGCATCTGTGCTCCTTGGGATGTCTTAGCAGCTGCCTCTGCCCATTCAGATTGCTAAAAACACTGGCTTTCCGCGCCATTCCCAGCTGCAAGGGAGGAAAATCCAAAGGAAGAATGCCCAGGAAGGGAGACCTGGGGTGAAATCAGTTCCCCAGGTACTCTGACTTGGGAGGGTGATTTAACCATTTAATCCTTGGAGCAGATGGATCACACAGGCTGGGCACAGCAGGGCCAGCTCTGCCTCTTGCTGAAGTGAAGGATAACACCTGGCACAGGGTACGGATGCATCCAGGGCATCACTTGTGTCACTGTGTCCCACCTGCCACACCGAAGCTCTAACAGAGAGCTCAGTGGGTGACAGTAAGAGATAAGGATCATTTAAATAGCCAGGAAACATCAGCCAAGGATGGGCAGCACAAAGCTTAATGGGCAATTAACGCTGCCCCTAATCAAAGCCTGCTCCAATCAACACCATTGGCTTAAAGAGAGAGCAGAAAGGGGGGACAGAGAGCAGGGGTGACACTGTGCTAGTGGAAAAAACCTGTGCTGTGTCCCTATCCATTCATCCACCTATCCATCCATCCAGCACAGAGAGGAACGAGCAAGGGCAAGAAAAGGATGGATAAGGAAAAGCCATTATCTAGAGGATGGATCTGATTTACATCAACCCCCTGGGATGACTGAAGCCGTGGGAGAGGTTAGGACTGTTTGAGACTTGTGGACTGGGGGAGATTTGCTAAAATAGGGCCCGGGGCTCCATAGAAGTTGGTGCTTAACCTGGAAGGGACCCTCTCAGCTCTGGTCCCGGGGACTGCTGGAGCAGCAGTCCAAAAAAACCAGCTTTATTTGCCAGCAAGGAAACCGGATCTGGAGGCCCTGGGTGATGATAACCACGCGCGACCCCAAAGGCTATTTTTCCATGGTCTTTTTTTCAGAGCAAAGACGCATTTTCACATTATTTCTTTCCCTTGAGTGTAAACAGCTCCCTTGCCCCAGACCTTCATCCCCTTCCCCAGCCAGGGCAGCTGTCTCCAGGCTGCCTGGTGTCTGAGGAGCAGCAAAGTTCAGCTGCAGCAGCTTTCCAAGAAAGCAACACCAAAGCCATCCCTCCTCCCCCAGATTCCTTCCCTCCCAACAGCTCAAAGGAAACATCCTAAGCATTTTGCACAGGGTTTTATGGCTGTGCTGTTGCTTCTATTTTTAAATCAAGGGGGGAAAGGCTTGGAGGTATTTATAAATAAAGGCTGTATGAAAACCAGCCTCTTTATCTGTGGTGCTGCACGGAGCGATAATTGTACTTGTTTTATACAAAGCCATGGAGACTGTGGGTGTGTGGGAACACCCTCCCTGCCCACCACTTCCACACAGCCATAAACCAGAACAAACCGACCCAAAATGACCCCAGACCACCCCCGTGTGACTACAACTGCAAAGAGGCAGCAGCAGACAATGGAGAAAACCTTAGTGAGTTCATGGCTCAGCAGAGGAACCCGGGGAGCTCCTCTGGACACAAGGTTTGTTGGGAATACTGAGTCAGGCATTTACTGTTTCCCTGGCCCTGCCACACGCAAAACTTCCAGCCTTCCTACCTCCTCACCTCACAGCAAGCTGTAACACAGCAGTTTCATTTAGTGTGACCTTCTGGAACCAGGTAATTTATAAAAGATCACCTCAAGACTGGCTCTCTCATGTAATACAACCACGTCACGAGCCAGATGACATTTTGTCAATTACATGGGAAATAAAGTTTGAGTGGAAGAGGTGTCCCTGTCCACAGCAATCTGCCTGACTCCTTCCTGACCCCTCTCCTCTGAAGGGTAACACAGACAGCACTGCTTTCCCACCAGCTTTGGGATCTGTTGAAGAAGGACTCTTGAAGCCAGACAAACCAGTCCCACCAGCATCTTATCTACCAGCGTGAACCCAAGGTGCCCCTGCAAGAGCAAGTGTCATGGTTTCCCCACACGTGATGGACACCAACCGTTTGCTGAAGCCAGGATCATGGCTTGGAGCATCTCCGTGTCAAACTGGTTGTTCGGCCAGGCTCCAGCTTCCTCTCCATTCTGGGAGCTTTGGGAAAAGAAAACAAACAGCAAGTTACTGCAGTTCAGTCTGGAGCAGCGGGTTTGTCCACTGCATGCTTCAAATCCTTCTATTAAATAACACTCAGGAGTCAAGACGCTTTCAGAGGTGTCCATCCCCCACTGGGCTTTTGAAGAATAACCGCAAAAAGCACCTGGGAACTCAGTGATGCTTCCAGCAACACCCACCTAACTCCTGCTGACTTCAGAGGCTACAGCCAGCACCTCCTCACCTCAAAATCCCATTAATACAGAATCAGAGAATCACAGAATGGGCTGGGTTGGAAGTGAACTAGAAGATCATCTAGTTCCAACACCCCTGCCAAGGGATATAATGTAATCCCTTCCCAAAAATACAATGCAAGAACATAAAAATTGCTGTC
This sequence comes from Cephalopterus ornatus, assembly GCA_013396775.1. Lineage (NCBI taxonomy): Eukaryota > Metazoa > Chordata > Aves > Passeriformes > Cotingidae > Cephalopterus > Cephalopterus ornatus. The sequence goes on along the minus strand of VZRE01015497.1, from coordinate 43,648 downwards.
CTAAATCCCCAGAGGTGTATGCACCATTATACAACCAGATGCTCTGTTCCTTTTGCAGGCTGTGTGAGTGGATGCACCTTTCAGGCTACAGCCCCATTCTGCAGCTTCATTTGTAAGACAGAGGGGGAGAAAACCCCGTGGCGTGGTGGGCTTTGGGATCACCATGGAGCCAACTGCCCAGCACCTCAGAGCGTGCTCTGAATAGGGTCCAAGATCAGCTGCCAGCTCTGCAGAGCTGGCACCAAACAGTCCTGGGGAGGATGGAGCAACAGGGAGAGGGGAGAAGGGAAGTGGGCACCTGCCTTGTTTCCCTGGGACTGGCTGGTGAGGGTGCTGAAAATCACAGATCCGCCTGGGAAAATTCAGGAGATGCTGTCAGGCTTTGGCTAAGGAGGTTTTGGTACTGAGGTTACAATCAGCAGTCTGTGTGCAATCTAACAAGCCCTGCTTTCATGTCTGCCAGGTGTCAGCTGTGCTCAGCCACTGCTCACTGGTCAGGGCTGTGCTCACAGAGCCCCTCCAGAGCCTCCCCACTTCCTAAACATCTCACCAGCTTCCTGGGTCCCCCTCTGCTCTGTCCCTAGGTGACCTCATCACTCAGAACACTGCTCCCTCCTCTCCCAGCTCAGTGCTCTGACCACCTACAGCTCTTGCCACCCACTGGGATGCCAAGATTTGCCCCTTGGCTATGTGCTGGCTCCCTTGGAACGAGGGCTGCCATGCTCTTGCAGCTGGGAGCTCTCTGAAGTGAGATGGGCAGCATTGGAAAGCCCATTTCCCAGGGAAGTGTTCAAACCACCAGGCTACAAGGCATGGAAGTGGCCTCCTCCACAGCTGTGGTCCCAGCCCTTACACCCAAGAGCTGCCAGACCCTGAAGCACTGCTCAGACCCAATGCCCTGCTCAGACCTCAAAACCCTTCTCAGACCCTCAATTCCTGCTCAGACATGCTCAAGCAGCTGAGACCCCCAGCCCTGGAATCTGCTGCCCGAGTGCTCAGTACCCCACATGTTGCAAATGCCAGCACAGGCAGCATTGGTGCCAACTCAGCGCCATGTGCTGGGCAGCAGATGGGCTCCTCACTGCCATGCTGAGCATCCCACTGCCCGAGTGCCCCCGCTGCCTGTGCCTGCTGCAGCCCTCACACACAGAACAGGCTCAATATGGACATTTTGGAATTGGGATGGACCCACGGGCACATGCTTAGAGGTTGTATCTGCCGCAGTGACCTTGCAGCGTGGGCAGCTCCGTGCCCAGCTGCATCAAAGCTCAGCAAGGAGAGAAGCCTGGAATGCACACAAGCTTTCCCTGCCCCTGTGAAACTCTCCCCTGTGAGGGTGGGGAGGCCCCGGCACAGGTTGCCCAGAGAAGCTGTGGCTGCCCCATCCCTGGAAGTGTCCAAGACCAGGTTGGACAGGGCTTGGAGCAACCTGGGATAGTGGAAGGTGTCCCTGCCCATGGCAGGGGGGTTGGCAGAGATGATCTTCAAGGTCCCTTCCAACCCAAAGCGTTCTGGGATTCTATAATATATGTTCAAACCCCCTTTGAAACACAATATCCGACTGTAAGGATGGAGGTGGGGCTGTCACAGGTACTCTGTGGAAAATCTAGTCTTCAGCAACTTGTCCAAAGACACGCAGGACCTGTGCCAGGACCACACAACACCTTCTGTATCCCCTGGCTGATCCATCCCCAGCTGCTGCACTCACACCCGTTCAGCTTTAGAGGATGCAAATAACCACTAATGTAGCAGAAGCTGCCCCGGCACGACCCTGCCAGCAGCATCACTCCTGAAATACCTGCTGTCTGCCGCATCCCAGGGCATCCTGAGCACTATTTATATCACTCCTGGGCGCTGTGTGTGGTGGCACAGTTTCAAGGAGGCCAGAAGCGAGGCGTGCCCGCCTCCCAGATTGATTCCAGCGCCTGTGTGATGGTGGTGCTGAGGCTCCTCGGCTGTGGGTCCCTCTGCCCTGCACTCAGTGTCCTGCCAGTGCCATGCAGGCAGTGAGGACAAGGTGGGGACAGCCCTGGGGCTGCAGTGACCTGTTAATGTCACAAACAGGGCTGGGAATAGAGCCCCGGGCTAGATCCAATAAAGGACTTAGGAACCTACACTCCATGGCAAACCACAACTCATTCAGCCACCAGTTAACCCCAGCAGCTCCTGCCCCACCCGCACTGCTGGAAGCTGAGGTTCCCAGGTTTTTCAAGGCTGCACGAAAGCTGTCCAGAAACGACCCTGAGCCTCCTAGGTGCTGGTCCTGGCTCTGGAAACTTCACCAGTATGATGGTGGCACCCAGAGATGGAGGAAGAGAAAGCAAAAGGAAGTGCCAAATACGTTTGGGGATTTTTTTAATTGTAACATTCAGGTGGTTTGAACTCTGTTTTGAAATTAGAGGATCAGGTTCACCTCTCTCTTTGATGTGGCATCACATTTTCCACCTCCCAAAAGACTCTTCTCTCCCCTCCCACCCCTCCTTCAGGCAACAGGCTTCCCTGTACAGAAGTTCTTCCTGCCTCCTGTCAAAGCCGTGCTCTGTGCCCTACAACGGTGGGAATGCACGGAGGGAAAGGCTCACCCTGTGCTCAGGGCATTCACCTGCACCAGGACCCCAGAGCTCACTAAGCTCCCTCACCAGCTGGTCCTCACGCCCCCCACCACAATAACCTCGGCCCCACAGCTGTATGCAGGCACAGGCAGGAGAGCTGGCACCACAAAGCACCACACTTGGGCAGGGCTGGGTTGGAAAGGCAGGGATGAAGGGCAGGGGTTAGTCCCTGCAGCCTGGGAGGGGCTGAGTGACACGGTCCAACCCCTCCGGTGCACGGCACAACAAGGGGAGCAGCGGTACCAAGAAATGTGTGGATTTTGCAGAGGTTGTTTTCAACTCTTGGGTTAGAGCTGTGTGCCCCAGAGAGGGGTGGCTGTGCATCACCAGCCAGCTCAGGTCATCTCCAGAGGATAGGCAGCGATTCAGATCTGCTGTGAACTTCTGTGATGAGCTTCTCCGGTCTCTGTGTTATGTCTATACCCCACTGTGAGGGGGACAGACAAATCCCTACATTCCCTTACTGTCCTGTGGGATCACCAAATCAGACTGGAGAGGGACATGCATCATAGAATCCTACAATGGTTTGGGTTGCAAGGGACCTTAAGGATCATCTAGTGCTCCCAGCTCTCACACTTCCAAGCAGAAGGAGCTCTCTCAGCCTCTCCCACCCTGCCTTGGGCTCCAGCGCTCGGATCATTTTGGTGGCTCCCACATGGCCCTGTTTTTGTTGCAGTGGGGAGCCCAAAGCTATGCCCAAAACTGGGCACAGTGCTCCAGGTGTGGACCGGTGAGTGCCAAATAGAGGGCAACCATCTCTTCTCTTGACCTGCTGGCTACAACCTCACCAGTAAACCCATCACAGCCAGTCTCCATCACTGGTGACTCATGTTCAAGCTGACAGCCCCCACATCCTTTTCTGCAACCTTCCTGCACCCAGCGTTCCCAAATTCAGCACAAAGAGCCCCAAAGCTGTGTGCCTACTCCCCATGACGCCACGCAGAAAAGCTATTTTAGAAATGCCTTACAGTTGCAAAAAACTGGTATTGAGCTCATTTCTCTAAGCAGGAAATTCAAGTGCTTCAATTACTTTGCAGTGCAATCATCCAGAATTCAGAGGCACAGAAAAAAAAAAAGAAAACAAAATGCAAGGGCTGTAATCTAAAAACACCCCAAAATAACTTCTCACAGTGGAAAAGGCACACAGCTGATGGCCAGACCTGGCTGTTTTCCATGACTATAGGATGGGGCTGTGAATCACAGCTGTGAATCACTGATTCAACAGAAGGCAGCCTGCCCTGCCCTGCTTCCCTTTCCTGGGGTGGGCAGACCCCAGAACCCCCCCTTCTCGCACTGCTCCTCACTCAGCTGCAGCCTTGGATGCTGCTGCAGGGAGCCTGCCTGGAATGGGAGGGCTGGTTCCTATGGAAATGACTCCAAGGACTTGCTGTTTTTAATACAAATGCCGTTGACTCAATAGGGTGTTTTTTTTCTAAAAACCCATCCCCCATGGGATAGTTGTTTTTTTTTTTTCCTCTCTTCAGTTCTACTCCACACTTCAAAGCTCAGAAAAGATCTGGCTTTCATTTTCGGGAACGCTTCCAGCACAGCCAGAACTGGAGAGGAGGAATCAAATCCATATTTGAGGCAAACCCAGGGGTTCAGCACCTTTAGGGGCTCAGGGCATGGTGGACACAGAGCTGTCTCAGCAGAGGCAGGTACAGCCCATGCACGACCTGCAGATGCCTTCAATAAACCTGGCTACATAGAAATCAGGGAATACCGAGACAAAAGGCTTATCTGGAGGCCCTGACACAGCCCCACTGCATCTACCCTGCATCCCAACGCTGCCCCATTACTGAGGGCTCTCACAAGAACCCTCCTGATGGGTGCACCTGGGTGATTTGCTGATCATCTATTTTGCAGCACCCTCAGCCATCAGGTCCCTTTTTATCTTCCACTTCCAGCACGGAATTATTCCACTTTGAGCACAGAATTATTCATTTCCTTTCAGGGTTGCCATGGAGCTCGTCACTATGGCAGCCAAAGGCCTCGCAAACATTTATTTGCACAACCACCCCATGGATTCCTGAAAAATTGTTTTCCTTGCTCTGCAGCTGGAAATACGAGCCCGTAGCAGTGCCACAACAAACTGGAAACGTTTATTCATGCCAGAGCAGTGCTGTCAGAGCCCCATGGGATGCAGAGGGCAGTTCAGTGCCCTGCAGACCAGACCCTGGCACTCTGAGGTGTCTGGCAGGGCTGTGGGCAGGGCTCGGGCTGGGGATTTTCCCGGGACACCCTCAGCATCCTCCCTCCTCTCTTATTTGGGGCTGTCTGGCTCCTATGGCAGTGGCCCTCCAGACAGCCCCTTCCAAACCCCACGGGAAGCTGCTCCCAGGCTTCCCCACTCCGGGGAGGGGTGACTGGGATTTACTTCTCCTCCCAGTCTCTCCCCCTTTCACTCCCATTTGCAGCCCAGCTCCGGATGCTGCTCCCACCCTCCCATCGCCTCCCCCAGCCATCCTGCCCTCCCCTTCTCACCCAGCTCCCAGAGCCAGAGGTACATTCAAGCCCATTCCTCCAGCCCCATTCCCAGGCAGCACCTGCTCCCCCCAGGCTGAGCCCCTGTCTAAGGCCCCCTGCACTGCTCTTTCCTCTCTCCCAGCTTCCTCCAAGCTGTCCCCATCCCCCCCTGCTGCCTCCCACACACGGCTCCAGCCGGAGGCAGCAGCAGCAGTAAAATCTCAGCCTGCATGTTCCCAGGCTGGCAAAGTGACAAGTGAGAGGGAACAGATCCGGCCCTGCCGGTGCTGAGCCTGCGCTGCGCTCGAGGCGGTTGGGGACACAGCCCTTGGCTGGGGACACCTCCCCCTGGCTGGGGACGCAGCCCCAGGGCGAGCATCCCTCTGGCCTGCTTCCCCCGACAGCATCCCACAGCCCACCACCCTCCCCCAGCCTCTGAAAAAACGGAATCAGCCCCAGAATTGCCACAATTTGCTGTCCTTCTCCCTCCCCTGACAGAGGATGCTGCCAGCCCTTCCCCCACGCTCCCCCTGCTCCGCACATTCCCATCCACTTCTGTAATGCAATTACAGGGGCTGGAGCGAGCCTGGATGAGGCCCAGCTTTAAGATCATGACTTTGCAAAGATGGGATTGAAAATGTTAGCAGGGAAGTGTGTGGGGGGGAATATTTCCAGCCCCCCAAAGCACCACAGAGTCTTTACTTCCAGCTAGCAGAGCTGCTGGGATGTAACTGGGATGCTGCTCTGCTAGATGGAGGCAGAACAAAAGCCCACAATGTCTCTAAAAGGAGGACCAAGGCAGTGTCCCCCCTCCTGGGAAGTCTTCTAGCCCTGCTGAAGGAGATGGAGCTGAGACCAGTCATTATTTTCCTCAGGCCATCCTACAGCCACCAGTGCCCCAAACCTGCCAGGAAGGATATTTTGAGAAATTCTTTGGAAAGGTTGTTGTGCTTGTTTGTTGGATCCATCAGCTCTGCAGCCGGCCATGGCATGTGCTCAGCTGTCCAGGAAGCAGATGGAGGGAGAAAAATTAAACTAATACATGTAGCACCTGTTAAATTACCTAAAATAGCATTTCTATGCATAAAACTCTGATGATGAAACTCCTGACATTCTGGGGGCTCTCCAGAATGAGAAACGCATCCCAATTGCTTGGATATTTCCCTTTCTCCACAAAAAACTTTACAGCTTTTGTCCCAGTTGGCAGGATCTGGATGGGTCAGACTTCAAGGGCCATGACAAATGCAGATAAAGGGATTATTGGCCCAGGATGGTCAATAAGGGAAAGAAACAAAGTGAAGGAAATACTCAGCTAGAAAGGGGTGATGTAGAAAGAAGCCCAAATACTGAATCTGCTGAGATTTGGGCTGCTAATAGATAAAAGGGTGGACCCTGCAAGCAGGAGTGCTCACAGGTGGCATGGGGGACCAGCTCTGTGGTGTCTTGAATGTGGAAGGGGAGGTGGGGATGGGACCAGGACATATCACTACAAAACCTTCAGCTTCCAGTCCCAGCATCAGCTCAGCTCCGTAGGAAGAGGGGCAAGGACAGCAGTTATCCAGAGACAAGTCCTGCTCCCAGCATCAAAACAGCTCCTGCCTGTCCCAGCACCCCAAATCCACTCCAACACTGCACCACAAGGCTGTAGCCATGCTCAGACCAAAGCCACAGTCCTTTAAGGCAGCATTTTCTCTGCAGTGTTTGACAGGAAGCCCCAGTCACAAACCCACAAAATTGTTTAGGTTGGAAAAGCCCTCTAAGGTTGAGTTCAACCATTAACCCAGCACTGCCAAGGCCACCACTAAACCTTGTCCCCACATGCCACATCCAAGTAGCTTTTAAATCCCTCCAGGGATGGTGACTCACCACTGCCCTGGGCAGCCTGTGCCAGTGCCTGACCACCCTTTCAGGGAAGAAGCTTTCCCTAATATCCAACCTAAACCCTCCCTGGTGCAACTTGAGGCCGTTTCCTCTTGTCCTGTTGCTTGTTACCTGCAAGAAGAGACTGACCCTCACCTGGCTCCACTCTCCTGTCAGAGAGTTGTAAAGAGTTATAAAGTCTCCCCTGAGTCTCCTTTTCTGCAGGCTGGGCACCTCCAGCTCCCTCAGCTGCTTCTAGTGCTCCAGACCCTTCCCAAGTTCTGTTCCCTTCTCTGGACATGCTCCAGCACCTCAAAACCATGACACTCTGAGTGGTCTTCAACCTTTCCTGTTTCAGGACCCACCAGGGCAACACCAAACTTGACAGATACAGATCTGGCTGTTGTTTCTGTGGCTCCCTCCGAGGTGTTTGAGCAAGTCACACAAACAGGCTGAGGGCTGCATCATCAGGCATGAACAACCACTTCAAATACTGCCCCAAATAACAAGTTCTCCCCCAGGCTCCCCAGGACCTGACAAAAGCTGGTGATTTGAGTTCCACAGCCCCAGAAGCTTTGGCAGGGGGGAAAACCCTCCCTTCAGAGCTGAGCTCCTTCACTGGCACAACTCCTCCTGCACTCAGAGATCCACAGCCCCATTAAAGCACAGCAGCTCTCAATCTTAGAAGAGCGCTGTCACTTAGATTATGGCTGTTCCTCCAAATGACCTCAAAGGGATCTCCAGAGGCTGCTGTGATTTTTCAGGCTGCAGGGCTCCACTCACACCTTCCCAAGGCCTTGGAGTGGCAGTTTAGAGCAGTTCCACACTCCACATACTGCAGGAGCTGTGGAGGAGTCACTAAATACAGAACAGGCAGGCAAAAACAACCCAGTCAGAAGAAGCAGGAATTTCAGCCCAAATTACACCCAAGTTACACCTTTCTAATTCACCATGTGGAACCACACCAGGCAAAACAAATACCACTGCTGGCTTCAACCCTTGGGTGAATTTGGGATGGAAACCTGAGGATTATAATTATTTCCTAAACTCCCCACGGTGTCAGTTCTCTCTGCTGCTCCTCTTGCCCCTGTCAATGAGAAGCTGAAGCTTGTCCAGCACCTCTGCTGGACATGTGCCACGTGCCCTGGCATGTTTCCACATGTTTTCCATGAATGAGCAGAAGGTAAAGGGGTCAGTGTTTACCTGTACAGCCCCACTGGTGCCCCTGTGCATGTGCTTTGGAGCGCTTGCTACTGGCTCCACTATAACACAACACAAACTCACAACGTAAATTCCTAGGGCTTTACAACACCCACAGACATCCCTGTGGCTCCTGGGTTAGCAAGTGTTTATTTTTAGGAAGGATGTGGGTAAAGCCTGCAGTTGTGGCCAGTTGTCTCTGTGCAGGGTATCCACCCCCATGCTCTGTAAGCCCACGAATGTTCATGTCTCCCTCTGTCTCATCCTCTGGTTCCAGTTGCTGCCTGCTCTGGGATGTCCCATACAGACACACACATGTCATGCAGGACATCCCGAGCACCCCAAAACCACAGCATAATCCCTCCCTTGGCAGTAATTGCATGCTTTGAGCCCCAGAAATGCTCCTGAGAGCTTCTTGGGACACCTTTACTCCCCTCCCTGTCTCCCAGCACACACACAGGCAGGCTATGGTTAGCCCTGCAAGCCCAACTCTTGGAGTTCTTGCATGAAAACAAAATAAAGAATGAAAAAAAATCCCTCTTTTCCTTCCTGGCTCTCCCATGGGCACTGCTGCGGCATCTCCAGTGCCAGCCCCAAACCCCTTGGGCGTGGTGAGGGGAATGATGGACGGGGTCAGACAAAGCAGCCGAGATGCTGCTTAATGAGCAAGTGAAGTGAACATCGCTATTGGCTGTGTTCAGCCGGGAAGGGGGAACCTGGCCAGCAACAGCTTTGGGAACCATTAACAAAGGGAGATTCAGGATTGGAGAAGATAAATAGAAGGGGGTGTGAAATGGCACTCTGTATCTTCTTTATATGCTTTGCTCCTCCCTCCCCTGGGGTTGCTAGGGATATTCACACAGCTTCCCACCTCCTGGTGAGTCCCCTGCCACGGTCTCTGGGGTATCTCCTTCCCGGGATCTCCCTCCAGCCTGTCCACCCTGCCCAGAATTGCCCTCACTCCTCCCGCAAGATGCCCAGGACATACCGGCATTCCCACCCTCCCATGCCCACCTGTGAGCAACACAGGGCCCTCCCCACTCCTCCAGGAAGGAAATCCTGACTTCAGCCAGGTGTTTTCCTGAACAAACCATCACGTAGAGATCAAAACAAAGAGCAACTGGGGTCGGGCAAGTACCATGAATGTGCAAGGCACAGCAAAAACCAAACCAAAACAACAAGATGGGTCCCTTGTACCAGTCTCTGTGTTCTCCCCTCTCCTCGCAGGGAAACCCCACACTGATGATCCCACAGGGATATCCTGCCACGCTGCTGGACTGTACATTTACTCCTCATTGGACAATTCACTGCTGTAATCTCCACTTCAGCCACTGATCTGATTTGTCTGGGAGTGGCATCTGCTGCTCGGAATCAGTCTGGATTCATTTGCATTTGCCCAGCGACAGCACGGGTGCTTTGTTTTCTCAGAAAACAAAACACGAGCATCATTAAATTAATCTATCCTCCTGTTTTTCCCAAACAAGATTAATTCAGAATTGCTTTGCTCAGGTCTGCCTCCCTACCACATTTTCAGAGCAGACTGTCTGAGCTCCTACCTCCTGAGCATGTGCACCAGAGCTCCTCTCCCGTGTTTTCAGAGCAAAGAGCAGATTCCCTTTGTTGTCCCGTAGCAACAACGTTCGAGATCAAGAGCCAGTCCCTGTCTTATTGAGCTTTCCCTGTTTTGCCCGGTTCCAGGTGCTCAGAGACATGTGGGATTTGCTTTGATGGGCAGGGATATGCTACAATAGGATTGTTTCTTCTCTAGCTCCCATGGAGACAGCAAGGCAGAAATCACAACATGGGTTTAAGCTTGCTTCCTGGCTTAGGGTCAGTGCTGCACTCCCTCTGGGATCCATCCAAACCACTGGCCTAAGCTGTCGTGTTTGTATTGCTATTTAATTTGGGTCAAATAGAGTTAAGAGCACATCCCACTTTTTTTCTTTTCAGCTAAGAGGTGGGCTGTGTTCCCCAAGCTCCAAGCAGAGCCCTGCAGTTCAGAGAGCTCATGGTGCTTCAGAGGTTCACCTGTCAGCAGGAGAAGCAGTTGTACAGGATTTAACAGAGAGCAGCAGTGAGCCAGGCTCAGGCAGCTGCCCTTGCCCCCTCTTTCATACCTGTACTACCAACCAGAGCCTGGGGAATTCACACACCAGGCATCAAAACGCTGGGAAGAGCACAGGAAGAGCACAATGGGGAGTGGGCTGCATTCCAGGATTTGCCTTTTTGATCACTAGAGAGATGTCAGGGCTGGGCATTGAACATATGGGAGCACTTTCTATTTCCATCCTTTAGTACTGTCCCACAGGTTTAGAACAAAAACATCCCCTTGATTTAACTTATAACAGGATGAAAGGAACCGGGAAAAAAACATCAGCAAGAGCTGTTTTGCTGCAAATGTGGACACAGGCAAGTGGGAAAACCAGCAGGGATTCAAATCCACTGAGTTTTTTCAGTTATTTCAGCACCAGCCTGTGCCTGGGCAAAGTCTCTTTCTAAACCCAGGGGTCTAGCCTGTGCTATGGGATCCTCTGCCACAACAGGCACTGACAGGGCGTTCTGAGCTCTAGGGGAAGCATGGCATGGCAAAGAATGAGATAAGCTTTAAGGTCCCTTCCAACCCAAATAATTCTGTGATTCTATGAGCAGCTGTTTCAGGGACTATCACGGGCACTCAGGGGTAACATCACGGCTCATGCACGAGAACTAACATGTTTTGATAGTTCAGCTCCCCGCGAACAATCTGAGGCTGCCTCTCCTCCTGTCCTCTCTCTTCGCGCTCCACATGCTGCTGCTCCCACTTAGGAAGGGGATGGAGCTGGTAAAGAGCTCCAGGCAGAGGCTGGGAGCTGGGATGAGTGTCACTGTCCCATGACCTGAGAAAAGGCCCCTGTCACTGAGCTAAGGAAGTCTGGACTGCATCAGCTCTGTGCCTTGAAGAGCCCCAGCATGCTGCTGGAAGAGGGAGCAGCAGAGCTTGCTCTGATGGGGCTCATTTACTGCCTTCTCCTAACAAAGCTATTACAGCAGCCGTGGTGCACTTCTGCATTAACAGGGCTTTGTTAATTGTCATCTGAACTGAAGCGGAAATGGTTAGAAAGATTTTCCTTGATTAAAATGTTGTCACTGATGGGGAATTCAACAGACTTGTGAGAAAACTCTTCCAGCCATAGCTTTGTTTTAAAGTCCATGGCTGGCTTCTAGCACGAACACTTTATCTAATTACATCAAACCCTTATCAGCTAGAAGAGCCTAATAGCAAAGTTTAATCACTTCAACAAGTTGGCTACAGCAATCTCTCAATTTTCTGATAAGCCACATTATCGAGCCAGACCTAGGGAAAGACTCAGACAGAACCAGCCACTGCAGATGTTTAACTGCAAGCTCTGACACCGAAATCCAGGACCCAACACTTCCATGACACCATTTAAACCTCCATGGGAGCTGCCCAAGTGGCCACCAGGAATGACAAAGCACAGAGACACACTGCCTGACCCAGTCAGGTGAGGAAGCACATCATCCAAATTTACTCCCGATTGCTCCAAGGGTATAATCCTTGGGTATGCCCCGAAAGATATAATCTTTTCACATATAAATTATCCTGGAGCCACCTCCTCATGCACAATAACATCTGGCTGGGGTATTCACGGAGGAAGGTGGACTCCCAGTTCAAGTTCACCCTTATCCTCATGGTACTGAAGGGAGTTCACCCTCTCAAGAGGAGCCCTGGCCCTTCTTTTGAACCAGGAGCGAAGATGGGAGAGGCAAAGAACAACATTTTGTTGCCAGTGGTCTCTCACTGCAGACCAAGACAAGCAAACTTTGTTGGGCCAGAGGCAAGGCAGGGATACTCACTTGGGAGGCAGGTCTCTGCTCTGCTGCTGCGGCTTCTTATCCTTTCTGACATCACACACACCTCACAGAGAGGTGGTGGAGTCTCCCCCCCTGGAGATATTCCAGAACTGTCAGGACACAACCCTGTGCCATGTGTTCTAGGATGACCCTGCTCGAGCAGGGAGGCTGGGCCAGGTGACCACTGCGGCCCCTTCCAACCTGACCCATTCTGTGACCCTGTGAATACACTTCAGCAGCACAGAGCTCAAGGCTCCAGCACTGGGTAAGGGGACTGATTTCCAGGGGTTTCCAGTGGCCTCTGTGCAAGGAGAGGAATTAAGAATTTGGACTCAGAATCTAGTTTACATGCTCAAAATCTGCTTTAGAGAAGAGGCCTTTCTCTGTGAAACGTATTTTCTAGTCCTTTAACCATCTCACAGCTTCACCTGGAGTTTTCTCCAGTTCCTGACTGTCATCCTTGAGGTGTAGACACCAAACCCAGACACACCACTGCCAACAACAGCTGTCACACCCGCACCACACACAGCTGACACAGGAGCAGCTCTATTTCTGACTCTATCAATGGACACCCATTCTCAGAGCTGCCAGTCATGGACTTTCCAGCACTGAAAGGGGCACACAAAGGAAAGAAACCTTCACCCCACACAAAAATGGAGAAAGAGCCACTTACCCACTTGTTCCAGGTCTCTGGGTCTGAGAGAAGCGCCAGTCCGTGTTGGGCTGAGCTTGCTGCAGAGAAAAAGAAGAGTTTTAATACCTCCATTCTTTCCTTTGAAAAATGAAAGCGAACTGATCCTGGATTATTTCAGTCTGGAATATCAGCATGTTCTTTCCAAGTGAAGCAAATCAATTAGAACAAAGAGAAAGCTCCCCCTCCCTTTTTCTTGAGTATTTCTGAACCAGCATGAATACTGAAAAGCATGACAAAAACTGTTCAGAGAATAATCTTCCAAAGCAGCCCAGGAAACCCGGCTGTGAAAGAAATGAAGCATGAAATAAACTGATAAGGGCATCAATTCAGCAGGAGCAGTGGTATCACAGTAATGAGCTTGGAGGAGGAAGGGTGTGTGTGGGGGTGGCAGAGTTAATTGATACTGAGAAAGATGCTTTTAATGCTCCAGGGTAAAATGGCAACAGACCTTCCTAATCTCTCCTCCTTCTGTCCTTAAAAAAGCCTGCCTGAGATCTTGTTTTCATACATTGAATTTGAATGACTTTTCCTAGATGCTGTGGCCTTGGAGCATGACAATATTTTTCTGTCCACAGAAAGAAGAATGAACTTCCGACAGCAAGAGGAAAAAGCATTATTTGTTTAGGAGACACAATAACCTTCAGGCACAACAGCACACTTTGTAACTTCATTAAGAAGCCCCCGTATCACTTTCTGCCCATGTTATTTTACCATCAGACAATGAACATTTTGTAAATAAGGAAGGACATGGAGCAGGCTTGCTTATTCCTGTTTGAATTACGCCTTTGTGGAAAACACTAAATAGCAGAGCTGTTTTCTGTCTGGAAGACACACACTTCCGAAAATCATAATTAACTCTTATTTAAATAATTAAATAATAATAATTAAACCTTAATTAACTCCAGACTGACGACATACTACCTGGAAAGGACAACACTTCTCTCAGCTATTTTAGGAGTGAGCTGTTCATAGTCCACACAATGGAACACCAGTTTTATAGGATTATTCTGCTTGTACATGCAATTACCAAGGAAAAGTGAAGACGGGGCAGAGCTGACCTAGATTTTTTATTTAGTAGATGTGCTTTTATTAATTTCTCTGCAGCTTTGATGATCCTCATGAAAGAAGATATTAGAATAAATTACTCCCCTGAAATAGATGCCCCAGTGGTCTCCAAGCCGCATGCAAATGAAGCTGTTTAAATACTTGCCCTCCAGATTTCAGATACGCATTTTTGTACATGCTGACACACAATCCTGCACTAAAGAAGCCCTTCCCAATCTATATTTTGAGTTCCTGTTGTAATTACCATTTTCAAATTTAGGGCAGGCATTTGTGACACAAAATTGCATTACTTTTTATATCCTGAAGTTATAAAAGCTACAGCTAAACACAGTCACCTATGTCTATATTTAGACATCTGAGTACAAGCAGCTCAAGTTTTCAAAGCTTGCCGCTGCCTCAGTCTCCACAAACCCAAGGGCACATAAGGTTACCAGGATCTCTGTGAGTAATGTCACTATTGACGTTCCGGTAGTTCAGTGCTGAATAGTGAATTCAGCCCCTTGCTCAAAATGACCAAGCTGAAAAATGATCCCTTGCCGGGGCACAGTCAGTAATTAATAGCACTTGGAGGTTAAGAAATGAGAAATTCCTACAACGAACCTCTAAAACTGAGCAAAAGAAACACCGACAGACTTTTCTTCCAGACAACATCTCCTGTGGTGTCGTGGTTCGTATGCCGTGCAGAACAAAGGGGTTAAATGGAATCAAGAAGTTAATCCCCCCCATAAAACCATGTCCCTGACCACACTAAGAATCACTTTAAAAAGAAATGAGTACAAACAGGGTGAAAAGGAAACTCTCCACTGCCACAAATACTCTGTCCTTGATTCTATAGTGCTGCTCAGTCCCATGCCCCAGCTCCACCAAGCCCAGCCAAAACTTTCACCTGCCACCTCCCAGGAGGTGACGGTGACACACATTCCCCGAGGCCACTTTCTTAGGGGGAAGGACAGACAGAGAAGAGCCAGCTGGCCTGGATATTACAGACTGTTGCACTTAGCAGAGAGGACAGTAAGAAACACCCATCTCTTACCCCATCGCAGGGACTCGCTAAGGTGCTGGTCACCTGCTCATAGGCAGCCACGGTCTCCGCAGTGCTAGAATGGCTGAAAGGCTTTACAAAGAGGAAATCGCTCTGGTCAGACATGGGCGAGAAACAAGAGGTGTAATTCTGTGCCTGGGAGGTCAGACCCGCTCCTCCCACGTCCAGGTACTTGATGAAGCCATCTGGCTTCATCTGCCCCCTGAAATGGGAGGCGGGCTTGCGGCCAGTCCCCCGGCAGCAACCTGCCAAGGTCCAGCTGGCACTGCCAGCTTTGAGACACCGGGCAGCCACCAGAGCAAACATCACGCAGGACACAAGAGAAATGGACACCAAGGAGATGATGAGGTAAAGCGTTATGTTGGTATCCTTGGGAGAAGACTGCGGGAGGTCCAAGGACTGGGAGAAGTCCTGCACGCTGTTTTCCTCCGGAGAAATGACTATTATCACGGAGGCCGAGAGGGACGGTGTGCCATTGTCCCTCACTTCGACCACCAGCCTGTGGGAATCTTCTGACTCCCTGAGAGCCTGTGCAAGCCTTATCTCTCCAGAGCGGCGTTCCACTTGGAAAGGCAAAGCCTCAGCCGCCTCCTGCAGCTGGTAGGACAGCCAGGCATTATGGCCACTATCAGCATCAACTGCTACAACTTTGGTGACCAGATAGCCAGGTTCTGCCAAGGCTGGGATGGCCTGGTGGAAGGCAGAGCCCTTGGGGACAGAGGGATAGACAATGCTGGGAGCATTGTCGTTCTCATCCAGGACAAACACATGAACCACAGCAGTGCTACTCAGCGCAGGAGACCCAGCATCCTTCACCTCCACAGGCACCTGGAACACCTTGTCCTGCTCGTAATCCAGAGCTCGCACGGTGTAGATGGTGCCATTGTCCTGATCTATTCGGAAGTAGGTTGAGATGGGTACATCCTGCATCCCATTATCCAAGATAGAGTAAGACAGCTTGGCGTTGCTACCCTCATCAGGATCAGACGCTGATATTGAAAAGACAGAAGTTCCAGGAAGTGAGTTTTCCTGAACATGAGCTGTATCAAAAGGGCTGGAGAAATTCGGCGCGTTATCATTCACGTCAGCAATGCGGAGGTAAAAGGTTTTTTGTGTGGCCCTCTGGGGGGACCCAGAATCCACAGCCCTCACTGTGATGTTGTATCCACTGGCCTTCTCCCGATCAAGGGGACCGCTTGTGACCAGTGAGAAATGCTCTTTAAAAGATGACACCAGTTTAAAGGGGAGCTCTTTTGCTATCTGCAGACGGACCTGCCCATTGTCACCGGAATCACTGTCCTTCACACCAATGAGGGCAATCACAGTGCCTAGGGTTGCATCCTCCTGCACTGGGCTGGAAACAGAGGTCAGCACAATCTCTGGGCTGTTATCGTTGATATCAATTAACTCCACTCTCAGGTGACAGTGGCCTTCCATGGCTGGGGATCCCTTGTCCCTGGCTCGAACTGCAATCTCATAAGCACTGGATTCCTCATAATCCAGCAGGGCTTTGGTTCTGATCTCCCCTGTCCGAGGATCTAAGGAAAATAGCTTGGTGAATTTACCAGGCGCGTTATTGCTGGTTTTGAATGAATATTCCACATCCCCGTTGGGACCTTCATCCAGGTCGGTGACATTCAGCTTAGTGACCAGAGTGCCCACTGGCACATTCTCCTCCAGATATACCTTGGATATGGGTGGGTCACAGACAGGAGGGTTGTCATTTGCATCCAGGATATGGATGGTAACCTTGGCAGTGCCAGATTTCACTGGATTCCCTCCATCCAGGGCTGTCAGTGTCAGATGGTGAACAGGCACTTTCTCTCTATCCAGTGCTTTTTCAAGTACAATCTCAGGCATTTTAACACCATCTCCTCTCACATTGATGCTCAGGGCAAAATGCTTGCTGGGGCTGAGCTCATAGGTAGAGATGGAGTTGGAGCCCATATCCGGATCTTCTGCTACCTCCAAGGGTAGCCGAGTCCCAGGGTTGGCTACCTCAGTGATCTCCAGCACCACCTCCGGCTTGGGGAACTGGGGCGCGTTGTCGTTCACGTCGAGGATGTCCACCTCAACACGGTGGAGCTGGAGGGGATTCTCCATGACGAGTTGGAGGTGCAGGGAGCACGTGGGGCTCTGCCCACACAGTGCCTCCCGGTCCAGCCTGCTGTCGAGGAGCAGCACACCTGCCGCCAGGTCCACCTGGAAGTGCCGCTGCCCACCCTCGCTCACCAGGCGCAGGTTGCGGGCAGCCAGGCTCCGGACCTCCACCCCTAGGTCCTTGGCCAGGTCGCCCACAGAGAAGCCCGGCTCTCGATCCTCGGGCACGGAATAGTGGAGCTGGGCGCAGCTGGGAGCCGCTAAGCACAAGAGGACTCCGAGCAGCAGCGGGAGCTGCCATGGCCAACTCCGTCCCGCGAGCATCCCGTGCCGGGTGTGCGAACTGAGCAGCGCGAAGCGGAGCGGCGGCGGCTCCGCGCAGCCTCCCCCGCCTCCCCGCCCCCGCTGCCGGCCC
>VZRE01015497.1:5695-20341 GCA_013396775.1 Cephalopterus ornatus | reverse complement strand
TGAATCACAGCCCCAGCGCGGAGGTGGGAGGGAGGGGGGTGGGGGGGAGAAGCAGATTTTCCCCCCTCGCTTCAGATCGGCGCCCAATTGGCCGAGAGCTCCGTCCCCTCTCGACCAGCAGTGGCTCCGGAGGTGAGGGAAGCAGGGGCCTGAGCCGGCAACAGCGGGGCTGCCACCCCCGGCCTCCCCTCTGCCAGCCTGACTCACTTGCTCCGACAGCTCGCTTTGCGTTCACAGGGAAACTGCACGTCCTGGCAGCCTGGAAGCTAGGTACAAACCCTCCCTGTGTGCTCCCCCTTCCACAATGGGGGCTTCACATCGTGCCCACACACAAAGGGCAGCTGTCAGGAACGCATGCCAAGGGACTTTTCATGCCTGATGAAAAGGTGCTTGTTAGAGCCCTGAGGTGCCAAGGGCTCTTCTCCCCCCCAGCTAATGCTTTGGCTGCTGCCTGCACCCCATCATTGCCTCTCTGAGTGAGGCATCACTGGCACCAGTACCACCACCAGCCAGGAGACCTCACACTGAAACAGGGATGCCCACCCTGGCAGCCCACCTGAGGGAGTGGGAGGCTGAAGGTGGGAAGGCAAAGACAAGTGAACCATTCAAAACCAGAATACAATTGCTCCCAAAGCACACCTGACTGGAACCCCTTCCTTACCCTGGGACAAGGAAGAGGTCAGTCTTCACAGTACCCAAATCACTGTAAATATGTAGAACCAGACAACAAGGCCACTAGAACACTACTGGATTGCAACACCAGGTCAGGATGTCAGACTGGGAAGGAGGCCCAAGCCTCCCACCTGGCAGACACACATACTGACATTCTGCAGCAGACACAGCTTTGCAGCCAAGCAATCTGAGGACAAAAGCAGGGGTCTCGGCCTCCCCAGAGGGGAACAAACAGTAATTGCCTGCTCTCCCTGTCACTGAGGATGATGGCAAGCTGCAGGGTGTTAACTCAGCTCACATCCCTGCAGAAGCCTTGTGCAGTCATAGAATCACAGAATGGCCTGGGTTGGAAGCAACCTGAAAGACCATCTCACTACAACCCCCTGCCATGGGCAGGGACACCTTCCACTAGACCAGGTTGCTCAGAGCTCTGTTGAACCTGGCCTAAAATACTTCCAGGGATGGGGCAGCCACAGCTTCTCTTTACAACCTGTGCCAAGGCCTCACCACCCTCACAGTAAAGAATTTATTCCTAATGTCTAATCTAAACCTACTCTCTGTCAGCTTGAAATCATTCCCTCATGTCCTGTCACTACATGCTCTTGTAAAAAGTCCCTCTCCACCTTTCTGTCCCTGGTGCACTGAAGGCCACCCTGACCTCCCTTGGGTGCACACAGACCCTGGGGGTCTAGGGTCTGCAGCGGTGTGGCAGGCAGGGGTCCTGCCTGGGACCCTGTCTGCCCCCCCTACCTGGGCACCAAAGGGACCTGAAGGAACAGGTGAGAGAGGCTGGGGGGACCGATGCCCAGCACAATGGACGGTGAGAGGGACACCATCCTCCTGGCAAAGACAGACACGGTGGAGGTGCCGCTTTCGAGGGTCCTCCCTTCCCTCTGCAGCACCTCCCTGCCTATTCAGGGAGCCGTGAGGCAGGACCACCCTGCTGCCAGTCAGGGAGAGACACGGCAAAGACTGTGAGAACACTGCGCGGGTCCCACCTACTGCCCGCTCCGGAGGACGGGAGAAGGCTTTCTTAAAGAGCCAGTGCAGCAAAACGCTGCATTGGCTCTTTAAAAAAAGATTCCACAGGGATCTACAGAGACCAATAAAGGTATATAGAGACCAATACCTGTTTGAACGTACTTATTTTGGGGGTGCATCTAGCAGTGCCACCAGCAAGAAGCTGTCACAGTAACCTTGACTCTGGAAGGTGCCCTGTGCCCATCCCAGGCAGGGCCCCAGACAGCACAGCTGGGTGACAGACAATGCTGCTGGCAGTACAGGGTGCTGTGCCCCTGGTAGTGGGTTTGGTGCTGCTGTGGTGCCTCAGCAGAAGCCCCTGTGAAGTCCACATGGTTTGGGAGAATCCACCCAGTGTCCCAAGATAGGTCAGTCACCAAAGACCTGGAGCCAGGGCTTCACACAGGGGATTCTGCAGTTGCCTGAGTCTGTCAAAGCCCAGGATAAGGACAATGACAAGGCAGAAAGGGTATGGGGTGTCTAGGAAGGGTATGGGGTGTCCAGGATGGACAAGGAAATGTTCCCCATTCCAGAGGGCCAGAGCTCACTCTGTAGAAGGGCTCCAACGCAGACAACCCAGGGATCACTGGAGATCCTGCAGAGTAGGATCCCTCATGTCAGGACACGCCACCTGCTACAGACACAGCCAACACCCTCCCTACTGCATTAATTTTGGGGGCTGGCTGTGTCCTGCAGAGCAAAGAGGTGTAAAGCCTTTGCAGGCTTGGTACAGTCTGTTGTCACCACAAAGACTGAAAATCCAGGGCTCAGTGCCAGCCCAGCTGATTTCTCACTGCCACTGCCTTTCCAGTGTAGTACTGGGGAGTAGGAGGGAGTCATGGCTAGGGCTCAGGCTCACTGCCTGCCTGGTATCACCTCCTTCCACCCCTCTCAAACAATTTACTGCCCCCACACCCAGAGGCATCTTGCCAGGACACTGTGGTCGTGGGGACATCCTTGTCCCCAACCTTAGCACAGTCTGCACAGTGCAGAGGAACACTTGCTCCTTCAGCTGCTGAAGCCATTCCCACCTGCCAGAAATGAGAAGTGCTGAGTCTGAGCAGTGACGCAAGCCGGGGGGGGGGGAAGGGAAAAAAAAAAGGCATAAAACAATTCTGAGAGGTTTCTGTCTCCATCTGTGATTTGGCCACACTGAGCAGGCGGCACACGCAGCCTCACACCCGTGCACAGCTTCCGCTGCACCTCACTTCCTTCTGCTCTGAGGAACCGGTCACTCTTACTCACAACCTCCCTGGAAGGACAAATTACCAGCACCACCCACCTTGGAAGCCCACTAGATCCACCACCCCTCCCCATCCACTGGATCCACTACCCGGCCTCACCTTTAAGGATTGAAGCATTCCTGTAATTGAAAGCTTTCAAATTAAGCTGCACAATTCCCATCGGGGAAGAAGCACAGGAGCTGCCTGCCATGCGCAAACGCCTTCCTGCCTGCAGTTTGTTCACTCAGGACATCAGACATCACCCAGAGGTAGCATATTACAAACCATGCAGAGCTTATAATAAGATTTTGGAACAACATCTGAGTGGAGGACTCACCATCCTGCTCAGAGCCACAGTCCAGCTCAGCAGAGCCCTGCAAGCAACTGGGATAGTCTGCAGTCCCACCCTTCCACCCTGACGCGAACACCATCACAGAGCTTCCATGGAAACAAAACCAGAAGCATCAGGAATCAAACATGAGGAGCAGCACGGATGGGAGGGATGCTCTGTCTCCACAGTCTGTCACACTGAGGAACCAGCGTCATCCTTCAGCTTTTTGTGCTGCACTGTGGGCAGTGACACCCTGGTCCCACACCGGCGGTTGGTGGCTCCCAGCCCCATTTGCACCACCACTTCTTCAGTCCCCACCAGGGCACAACGCACAGAGACTATGTTCCCACCCAGTGCAAGTGCTCCTCTTGGCTCTCCTATTGCAAAGGAAAGGAAATACCATCAGCAACAAACTCTGTGCCAAGGATTTACAAGTGGTTGCAAGCTGACCTCAGGCTCCACCGGTTACTCACGAAAGTGAGTAACCCAAAATTGCATCCAAAAGACATGTGTGCCAGCCTGAGCAAACTGATTCACTTGGTCCTCCTCAGCACAGTGCAAATGTCATTGGCACTCAGGACAGCTCATTTGACTCCAAAGAAGACCTGTTCAGCCATAGCTGACCACTCTTTAGAGGCACGGCGCGACTGGACATCCCTCCCAACCCCAACCTGCTACCAAACACGTATGGCACAAATGAACCGTGGCTCTGCCCAGTGCTGGGACATGCCAAGCAAGGAGCTACATTACCTCAGCAGGTGCGGGGAGCCTGCTGGCAGTGCCCACGATCTGGTGGTACAGCCCTGGCTCACCATTCCTTATGGTGCTCTGGCGGCTCCCCAGGGGGCTGGAAGTGAAGGGCTTTTTACACAGAAGATCACTCTGGCGAGAGTCCGTGGTGAGATAGACCTGGTGGTAGAAGTTGGGTGGTGTTAAGCCACCCCGCACAGCATCAATGTGGTGGAAGGGCCCTGGTGTCCTGTATGTGGTACTCCTGGAGCTGTTGAACAGCTCCTTTGACTGCCTCCACTTGTAGCACTTGAAGATGCCCACAGACAACATGGTGATGAAGAAGGCTGCTGAGACTAGAATCACAGCCAGGATGAGATAGAATGTCATATTTTTCCTGGGATCACTGGCAGGTGCCACATCAGTGAGGTCAGTGAGCACCTCCTTGACCATCTCGGCCACAGAGATGGAGACAGTGGCAGTGGTGGACAGCACAGGCTCCCCATGGTCTTTCAGCAAGATGACTAACGTGTGCTCAGGAGCATCATCCTCGCGGAGCTGGCGGGCCGTGAAGATGTCCCCATTGTGCAGCCCAACTGAGAAGAGGCTGGGGTCAGTGGCCTGCAACAGGGTATAGGAGATCCAGGCATTGTACCCTGCATCTGCATCCACCGCCACCACCTTGGTGACCATGTGCCCGGCAGGAGTGCCGGGTGCCACCACATCGGGATAGGTGGCGGTGCTGTTGGGGTGGGGGTACAGCACGGTTGGGGCATTGTCATTGACGTCAGTGACAAACACACTGACTGAGACATTAGTGGCCAGAGGCGGAAAGCCGCCATCCTGGACCTGTACCATCATGCTGAACTCCACCTGGTCCTCGTGGTCCAGGGAGGTGAGCAGGTAGAGGGTGCCATTCTCCCGGTTAATGGAGAAGAGGTGGCCTACAGTGGGGTCACCCTGCAAAAGGGTATAGGAGAGGTGGGCATTGCGCCCAAGGTCTGGATCTGTGGCGCTGACATTAAGGATGGGAATGCCAGGCATATTGTTCTCCAGAACATACACATCGTAGGAGTCCTGGGAAGACTTGGGCNGGGGGGGAAGGGAAAAAAAAAAGGCATAAAATAATTCTGAGAGGTTTCTGTCTCCATCTGTGATTTGGCCACACTGAGCAGGCGGCACACGCAGCCTCACACCCGTGCACAGCTTCCGCTGCACCTCACTTCCTTCTGCTCTGAGGAACCGGTCACTCTTACTCACAACCTCCCTGGAAGGACAAATTACCAGCACCACCCACCTTGGAAGCCCACTAGATCCACCACCCCTCCCCATCCACTGGATCCACTACCCGGCCTCACCTTTAAGGATTGAAGCATTCCTGTAATTGAAAGCTTTCAAATTAAGCTGCACAATTCCCATCGGGGAAGAAGCACAGGAGCTGCCTGCCATGCGCAAACGCCTTCCTGCCTGCAGTTTGTTCACTCAGGACATCAGACATCACCCAGAGGTAGCATATTACAAACCATGCAGAGCTTATAATAAGATTTTGGAACAACATCTGAGTGGAGGACTCACCATCCTGCTCAGAGCCACAGTCCAGCTCAGCAGAGCCCTGCAAGCAACTGGGATAGTCTGCAGTCCCACCCTTCCACCCTGACGCGAACACCATCACAGAGCTTCCATGGAAACAAAACCAGAAGCATCAGGAATCAAACATGAGGAGCAGCACGGATGGGAGGGATGCTCTGTCTCCACAGTCTGTCACACTGAGGAACCAGCGTCATCCTTCAGCTTTTTGTGCTGCACTGTGGGCAGTGACACCCTGGTCCCGCACCGGCGGTTGGTGGCTCCCAGCCCCATTTGCACCACCACTTCTTCAGTCCCCACCAGGGCACAACGCACAGAGACTATGTTCCCACCCAGTGCAAGTGCTCCTCTTGGCTCTCCTATTGCAAAGGAAAGGAAATACCATCAGCAACAAACTCTGTGCCAAGGATTTACAAGTGGTTGCAAGCTGACCTCAGGCTCCACCGGTTACTCACGAAAGTGAGTAACCCAAAATTGCATCCAAAAGACATGTGTGCCAGCCTGAGCAAACTGATTCACTTGGTCCTCCTCAGCACAGTGCAAATGTCATTGGCACTCAGGACAGCTCATTTGACTCCAAAGAAGACCTGTTCAGCCATAGCTGACCACTCTTTAGAGGCACGGCGCGACTGGACATCCCTCCCAACCCCAACCTGCTACCAAACACGTATGGCACAAATGAACCGTGGCTCTGCCCAGTGCTGGGACATGCCAAGCAAGGAGCTACATTACCTCAGCAGGTGCGGGGAGCCTGCTGGCAGTGCCCACGATCTGGTGGTACAGCCCTGGCTCACCATTCCTTATGGTGCTCTGGCGGCTCCCCAGGGGGCTGGAAGTGAAGGGCTTTTTACACAGAAGATCACTCTGGCGAGAGTCCGTGGTGAGATAGACCTGGTGGTAGAAGTTGGGTGGTGTTAAGCCACCCCGCACAGCATCAATGTGGTGGAAGGGCCCTGGTGTCCTGTATGTGGTACTCCTGGAGCTGTTGAACAGCTCCTTTGACTGCCTCCACTTGTAGCACTTGAAGATGCCCACAGACAACATGGTGATGAAGAAGGCTGCTGAGACTAGAATCACAGCCAGGATGAGATAGAATGTCATATTTTTCCTGGGATCACTGGCAGGTGCCACATCAGTGAGGTCAGTGAGCACCTCCTTGACCATCTCGGCCACAGAGATGGAGACAGTGGCAGTGGTGGACAGCACAGGCTCCCCATGGTCTTTCAGCAAGATGACTAACGTGTGCTCAGGAGCATCATCCTCGCGGAGCTGGCGGGCCGTGAAGATGTCCCCATTGTGCAGCCCAACTGAGAAGAGGCTGGGGTCAGTGGCCTGCAACAGGGTATAGGAGATCCAGGCATTGTACCCTGCATCTGCATCCACCGCCACCACCTTGGTGACCATGTGCCCGGCAGGAGTGCCGGGTGCCACCACATCGGGATAGGTGGCGGTGCTGTTGGGGTGGGGGTACAGCACGGTTGGGGCATTGTCATTGACGTCAGTGACAAACACACTGACTGAGACATTAGTGGCCAGAGGCGGAAAGCCGCCATCCTGGACCTGTACCATCATGCTGAACTCCACCTGGTCCTCGTGGTCCAGGGAGGTGAGCAGGTAGAGGGTGCCATTCTCCCGGTTAATGGAGAAGAGGTGGCCTACAGTGGGGTCACCCTGCAAAAGGGTATAGGAGAGGTGGGCATTGCGCCCAAGGTCTGGATCTGTGGCGCTGACATTAAGGATGGGAATGCCAGGCATATTGTTCTCCAGAACATACACATCGTAGGAGTCCTGGGAAGACTTGGGCGCGTTGTCATTGACATCTGACACCTGCACCAGGATGTGTTTTACTGCTGACAAGGGTGGCGAGCCCGAGTCCCTGGCTGTGATAGTGATGTTATACTCCGATGCCTTTTCCCGGTCCAGAGCTCCTTCTGTTTTCAGTGTGTAGTAATTTTTGAGTGAGGAACTGAGCATGAATGGGATCCCAGGGGAAATGAAGCAGTTCACCTGGCCATTGTCATGGGAGTCCGAGTCTGTTACACTCAGCAGAGCTACAACTGTCCCTGGAGCTGCATCTTCAGGCACAGGGCTGTACACAGAAGTCACTGTCACCTCTGGAGCATTGTCATTCACATCCACAACTTCCACCAGCACTTTGCAATGAGCCACACCAGGAACAACTCCCTTGTCTTTAGCCTGTAAGTAAATCTCATACAGCTTCGCTTCCTCATAGTCCAGCTGTCCCTTGACCCTCAACTCCCCTGTGGCCGAGTCCAGAGCAAAGAGTTCCCGTACCTTGGCGGGGGTGTGGCTGCTAAAGGAATAGACGATGGCTCCATTGGGCCCATCATCCAGATCATAAGCACTGATCCTGGCAACCAGGGT
Organism: Cephalopterus ornatus; assembly: GCA_013396775.1. NCBI lineage: Eukaryota > Metazoa > Chordata > Aves > Passeriformes > Cotingidae > Cephalopterus > Cephalopterus ornatus. Next base: position 12,394 of record VZRE01015497.1, on the reverse strand, counting down.
TCCGCTCGGCGTGTTCTCCCTCACACTTGCCTTATAGGTGGACTGGTTGAAGACCGGGGCATTATCATTGGCATCTACAACATCAATGTGGATCTGCACATGGGCCGACCGTGGTGGGCTGCCTCCATCCAGCGCAGTCAAGACCAAATTCAGCTCCCGCTGCTCCTCCCTGTCCAGCTCCTTCTCTAGCACCAGTTCCGCGTACTTGCTGCCATCCACCCTCGTCTGCACGTCGAGCGCAAAGTTCGGGTTGGCGCTGAGCTGGTAGGTCTGCAAGGAGTTAATTCCCACATCGGGGTCTTGCGCGCTCTCTAGCGGGAAGCGCGCTCCTGCCGCCACAGACTCACTGATTTCCAGCCTCGCCTGGCTGCTGGGAAAAACCGGGTCGTTGTCATTGATGTCCTGGATCTCTACGGTGCCGCTGTACAGCTCCAGAGGGTTTTCCACCACGATCTCAAAGCTGAGGGAGCAGGGAGAGAGCGCGCCACAGAGCTCCTCCCGGTCTATCCGCTCGCTCACCAGCAGCGCTCCGCTCGTCAAATCCACCCCGAAGTACTTCTTGTTGCCGCCGGACACCACCCGCAGTCGGCGTCCCGGCAGCCGCCCGAGGTCCAGCGCCAGGTCGGCTACCACATTCCCCACCGTGGAGCCTCTCCGCGCCTCCTCGGGAATCGCATAGCGAATCGCGGCCGAAACCCAGTCGGAAACGCCGAACAAAAGCAAGAGGCTCAGTACCTGCCCCGTCGTCACCCCGCGGCTCCTTACAGCAACGCCGTTCATCGCACAGGACAGCCGCGCTCTCCGCTTCGCCCCCCCGCCCCGGCTAGAAATCCTCAGCTCTCCCCGTCATGCCGCTGCCCAGCGGCCCCGGGAAGCGGCGGCGGCGGCGGGGAGCCCGGCATTGCTCGGCGGGCTCGGCGGTGACTCACTCCCAGAGTCTCTCTGAGACCGTCTGCGCCTCATCCCGGCTCCGAGCGGGGCCGGGCCGCCAGTTCCCCCCCGCTCCATCATTGGCCGACAGCGGCACACAGAGTCCCGTCCAATAACTGCACAGAGCGCAGGGCTCCAAAGCCCCGCCGCGGGGCCGCCGCCGCCGCCCAGCCCAGCCGGAGGGAGAGCGGCGACCCTGGCCCGAGGACAGCGGGGCTGGAGCCGGCAGAACCTAAAGGCAGAGCACAGCCCTGACAGAACCCCCGCTATAAGGACAAGCGGGCTGGGAGAGCGCTGGCAGGAGCAGGGTAGATCGGGCACGGGGACTGCGTGTGCGGTAGGAATGTGTAAGGGCTGGCGGAGAGAATGACGCCAAAAAGGGCGATACGGAGACGTGGAGTCTTTGGTGTGTGTTTGTGTCCTGGGACACAAACCTCTAACCTCGTTAGAATGAGGCAGAGGGAGTAAGAAGGGCAGGTGGACCAGGCGGGAGGAGAAGTTGGGAGGGTCGTCCAGGGTATACAGGGCGCCGAGGGGGAGGCAGTACCGGCACCAGCTTCCAGTATCCCTCAGGACCTTTAGGATGCCCGTCATCCCACCCAAGTGCTTGGTTAGCCCCTTCCTGACATCCCATGGAGTCGCGACGTGGCGGTTCAGTGTGTCACCAAAGCAGCGTCGCCGGCACAGAGACACTGATTTCGTGCTGCCGAGTTACGAGCAGCTCCTCCGGCTGCAGCACAGAGTCACGCCGCGGGGAGGCTCCCGCCGCAGGATTCCCGGGAGCACCGCCCCTCCTGAGGGATCCCCACTGCCACCACTATCCCAGCAGGCATCTTTCCCGAGAAATCGTAGAAATCTCGGTTTAATACGCCCTCCTGCGCTCGTCACCTCCCAGCTTGCTCCCTGGTACCCTTCTCCACCAGCCAGACGCAGGGAAATCACGATCTGCGACGTGCAGGCTCACCGGGGCCGGGAATGGATCCCGTTCCCGTAAAGCAACAGCCAGGGAGGTCATGTAGACCACGGCGCCGGTAGTTCCTGGGCGAAAATCAGCCATTTCCCGAGCTGCCTCCCTGCCTTTGGGGTTGTTGCTGTCATCAACAACCCGGGCTACGCCGGGTTTTCCGACATCTCGCGCACCCATATTGATAAAGCGACCCCGATTTCGGTCCTCATTGTCCGACACTCGCACAACTGCTCAGCTGTCACGGTGTAATGGGGAGGGGACGAGGAAGTTTGATAAGGGAGCGCCAGGAGCCCTGTCAAAACCCGGCTGTGAGGCAGCGTCCAGGTGTGTCTTCTCACAGCCGAGACTGCTAAGGAAGGGACGGCGATGTCCGTGAAATAAATGGAACCTGAAATCAGCTCTCACGTGTTCATTTGCTTCTTTTAAAGCCCTGCGGAAGCGGTTGGGAAACGTTGTGGCTGGTTATTTGCTACGCCGCTACTTATAATGGGTGAGCTCGTTGTGTAGGGGCTGCAAATCACCCGCACCAACGTGGGAGACACGACATTCGCCAGAGCGAGAATGACCTCGGCTCTGTCGCGTGTCCTCGCCCCGCACAATCCTAATAACTGCCGTGAGCACACGGGATCCACCCAGAGATGAAGTGTTTCTGCGCTTATATGAAGAGTCAGCAATATCAAATGAGTTGGTGCAGTCCGTCTTCTCTGCATGCTGAGCTATTTCCTTTTCTAGTTATTATTCATTGCCAAAAGATAAACCTTATCAGCGCTATTTATCATTCTTATCATTAGCCCGCAAAATGTGAGAAAAGTATAAATTTTGCACCAATAAAATCCAATGTTAGTCATCTAACGTTCCCAGACCACTTCTTTTCTCATAGACAGCCAAATCCGAATTATCTTTCTTTCTTACACATAATCTAAACCAAAGAAAATCCCCTGTGCTCTTCTAGACAAATCTTTAAACGAATCCTTCAGCGACTTATTTACTCTGAAAGAAGCTCTGAATCCTTTTTCCAACCATTGCCTATTTCATGTCTTTCCTAAACTCGGTTTACTGAACAATTTCTCGAACGTGGGGACCGCCGTTCTCAAGTAATTACACTTCATAGGAGTGCACACAGTCGTATGCAGAGAACCTTGTCCGTTTAATCCCAGCAGTAGTGGGACACCCAAGCAGCGGAGAGATGAGTACAGCGAAAGGCATGGAAGGCTGAACATTTCCACCTATTGCATTTCGATTAATCTGGAGGCAGTACACCTCCTCCACCTTGATGGGAAGCCCGAATATTGCAGACGACGCTTCAGAGCTCCTGAAAGCACCGTATGGAGGGAGAGGAGTGGAAACCTACGACAGCTAAAGGGAAAGACGCTTTCCCCAGCACCAGGAATTCCTTCAAGGACGAGTTCAAGCCAAGTCCCAGCCTAAGCCACTTACTCTGGCATTATTCCTGGCTCCGCCGGGGCTTCAGAGGATCCTGTGGCACCAGTGGACCCAAAGCATTTTCTGCACTATTTCAGGCTCGGAACTACATTAGTTCCATCTCCCTGGACGGAGCGGAGATGTTAAATTACGGGTGTAAACAATGCTTTCTGATAAAGAGGTTCAGAATACGCAAGAACAGAGCTTGAAAGGAAGGCAGAGAACTACGGAATTACTTCCTCACAGAGTGAACACGTCGATATAGACACACACTATTATCACATGAAAGCGCTCAAATGTGGCAGAGACAATGACTGAAGTAGTCACTGGATCAAGGTGAAACGGTTGTCTCAGCTTTGGACCCCACGACACTTTTCTCCCCACTCCATCCCGTGTCCCTCCTACTACTACGGTTCGGTAAAACTCGCACCTGTCTGTTCTCTCCAGAACACAGAAGTACTGATAACATTATAAAAATCGGGGCAAAGTCGTCAATTCGCAAATAAGACTGGGCGGGTCAAAAGGATCAGTCGAGGTCACACACACACATCGACCCTCATTCACACCCCGACCCCCCTGAGCTATTGAGCAGTGCGCCGGGAAGCTACAATGAGCTCTGCCATTTGCCACTGATCCCCGACAGCAGAATAGAGAAAAAAGAATCAGAGAATCACCGAATCAATTAGGTTGGAAAAGATCTCTAAGATCACAGAGTCCAATCTATGACCTAACACCACATTGTCAACTAGACCATGGCACTTAGGGCCATATCCAGTCTTTTCTTAAACACCTCCAGGGATGGTGAATCCACCACCTCCCTCGGGAGCTCATTCCAATGCCCAGTCATTACTTCTATGTAGATCTTCTTCTTGATGTCCAACCTAAACCTCCCCTGGCGCGGCTTAAGACGGCGCACTCTTGTCCTACTGCCGGTTGACTGGGAGAACGATCCCCACCTGGCTACAACCTCCTTTCAGGTAGTTGTAGAGAGCGATAAGGTCTCCCCTGAACCTCCTCCTCTCCAGGCTAAACAACCCCAGCTGCCTCAGCCGCTCCTCATAGGACTTACACTCCAGACCCTAAGAAGATTCACACAAGCCTGCGGAGAAAAACCTAAAGTCAGAAGCTCACCTGTGCCGAGCTCCCGGGGCTAGGAGGGTTCTTCCCGGACCGAGTGCCTGAGGCAGGTTCACAGGTGAGGAGATGAGCAGACAGTGCTGCAGTTCCTGGTCTCAAAAATGTGAAGTCTTTCTGCCCCGATTCGGAGGCTAAACACACTTCATAGGAGTAGGACAAGGGCAGCGTGCTGCTACAGTAGTTGTACGGTGCTTTTGAGCCAAGGCTGGAATAGAGTTCTTTATCAGAAGTCAAAAAAATGGGAGGGCCCCTCGACCGTCGGCATTTAAAGAAAAATGCAAAAAAGATCGTGCAAACGAATAACAAGGACACGACAGAGAGCGACACTACAAGAATGAGGTTTAGATCAGACGTCAGCTCGGACACATCTCCTCTGCCGCTCAGCTCCGGCAGCGCCTCCTGCAAGCTCTCGGCCAGCACCACGTGCAGCGTGGCCGTGGCCGACAGCGCCGGCTGCCCGTGGTCCTTCACCACGGCCACCAGCCGCTGCTTGGCCGCGTCCCTCTCCGACACGGCCCGCGCCGTGCGCACCTCGCCGCTCTGCAGCCCCACGCGGAACAGCGCCGGCTCCGACGCCTGCACCAGCTCGTACGACAGCCACGCGTTGCAACAACCGTCCGCGTCCACCGCCACCACCTTGCCCACCAGGTACCCGGCCTCGGCCGACCGCGGCACCACCTCGAAAGCCGACGGCAACGCCACCGCCCCTCCCGGGGCCGCCCCCGCCGGCGGCGGGTAGAGCACCCGCGGCGCGTTGTCGTTTTGGTCGAGCACGAAGACGCGCACCGTGGCCGTGGAGCTGCGCGCCGGCGCCCCGCCNGCCGCGGGGCCGTGGCGCTGCGCGCCGCCCCCCCGCCGTCCTGCGCCCGCACGGCCACGGCGAACTCGCGGCACTGCTCGTAGTCCAAGGAGCGCTGCGCGTACACCGCGCCGCTCCGCGCCTCCACCGACACGAGCGGCGCCGCGCCCGCCGCGCCCGCGCTGCCGCCCGCCAGCCAGTAGCTCACGCGCCCGTTGGCGCCCGCGTCCGCGTCCCGCGCGCTCACGCGCACCACCAGCGCGCCCACCAAGTTGTTCTCCGACACGTAGGCGCCGTACGCCGCCTCCTCGAACACCGGCGCGTTGTCGTTCACGTCCGACACCTCCAGCACCAGCTCCGTGCTGCTCCACAGCGCCGGCCTGCCCCGGTCCCGGGCCACCACCGTCACGCGGTGCTCGGCCGCCTGCTCGCGGTCCAGCGCGCTCGCCGTCACCACCTTGTACGAGCCGCCCGAGGACGCCACGATCGACAGCGGCGCCTCTCCCGACAGCTCGCACGACACCTCACCGTTCTCGCCGGAGTCCGGGTCGTTCACGTTCAGCAGGGCCACCACGGTTCCGGCAGGCGAGTCCTCGGGCACGGGGCTCGACAGCGACAGGATCGTGATCTCCGGTGAGTTGTCGTTCACGTCCAGCACCTCCACCTCCACCTTGCAGTGGGCCACTAAACCGCCTCCGTCCTTTGCCTCCACCAAAAGAGCATAGCCTCGCGTGTCCTCGAAGTCCAGCCCCTCTTTTAGCGTGATTGCCCCGCTCTTCGAGTCCATCACGAACTTTTGCAGCAATTTGCCCGGCATTTTCCCGAAGCTGTAGATGATGTGGGCATTGGTTCCGGCGTCGGCATCGGAGGCGGAGATGTTCAGCACCGTCGAGCCTGGCGGCGTGTCCTCGCGCAGGCTGGCGCGGTACCGGTCCTGCGCGAACATAGGGGGGTTGTCGTTCGCGTCGGTGACATTGATCCAAAGCTGGGCGGTGCCGCTGAGGGGCGGGTCTCCCCCATCCAGTGCAGTCAGCACCAACCGCAGACTGTTCTCTCTTTCTCTGTCCAGCGCACGGCGCAGCACCAGCTCTGCAAACTTGCTTCCTTCCTGGCTCTCCTTCACCTCCACCGCGAAGTACCCATTGGCCTCCAGCTCGTAGCCCTGCAGCGAGTTGCTGCCCACGTCTGCGTCCTCGGCCACGCCCACTGCAAATCGGGCGCCGGGAGAAGTGAGCTCGTTGATCTCCATCTGGAAAACGTCTTGCAGGAAGCGCGGCGCATTGTCGTTCACGTCTTCGATGGACACCTCGACATGGAAAACGTTGAGCGGGTTGTGCACCAGCGCCTCGAAGCTGACGGAACAGGACGCCGACTCGCCGCACAACTCCTCCCGGTCCAGCCTCTCGCTCACATACAGGTTCCCGTTCTCCTCATTCAGGGTAAA
>VZRE01015496.1:1089-14104 GCA_013396775.1 Cephalopterus ornatus | reverse complement strand
TCTATGATTCTATGATTCTATGATAAATGAAAATCTCTTTAATGCTGTTTTATTTTAATTATACTTTAATTTTCTTACTCTGTGTCTTCCTTTGCTGTTACGCTAACATATCTGAAAGAGAAGTTCATGCATTAGGAGAGCACATGGAAAAGGCATAGGGATCACTAACATTTCCCTTTCAGAGGCTTCAGTGAAACTTAAATAACACTTAAATGTCCACTGTTGAGGAATGAATCTGACCCATAGTGAACTAATATGGTAAGTCTTGGTTTTTTGAGACTGGCAGTAGCTGGCAAGTGAACAGTCACCTACTGTGCAAGCCCAGGACATTTTTTTCCCAAGCAAAGCTTCACAGGGCTTCCTATTCTGAATTCACACATGCTAATAATGCAATTACACATCTTGTTTGTTGCCACTGCCTAATTATAAAATATAATTTTTCCTCTCCTAACAGAGAGGAGGAAGTATAAATATTATTATAAACATAAATCTTGATCGTGCAGATGGATAAAACTAAAGCTGATGCTGCTGTTGTGGGAGGACAATTTATCATAACGAAAAAAAGAGCAGCAAACTAAAGTGGAAGGTTGGGATGTGCTGCAACATGATGAAAATAAAGGAAATCCTTCGAGGAGACCAGTGATTCTGAAGGGATTTGGCACACATCTGACCAGGATTGGTCCTGATTCCCTGGTCCAGCCAAAATTCTCTCTGAAAAGGATTTTTGCCATGTATGCTGCTTTAAAAAGTCTTCTAAAACAGGTTTGGGGTTTTTTGGGCAGAGTTTTTTCTTTGTTTGTTTGCTTTTGGCAAGCTTTTTTTGGTCAAGCTTTTACGATTTCAAAATGAAAATGCCAAGGGCAAGTCTTAAAAAAGTGTAAGCCAGTTTTCCCTTCCACACAGTGTATTGTAGTCAATGACATCTCACAAATGCTCTTTCTGATTTCTACACGTCCTTTATTCTGTTCATGGATAATTGTAAAACGAAACCTTATAATTCTATCAGGGAATAATTTATAACTGTGATTAGACATCAGCTTGTTAACTGCAGAATAAAACCAGGAAAAGTCATCTGGCTTCCAAGAGAAGAAGCTGTGTTGCTCATACAAGTATCTTTAATAATATTTACTCAGAAATGTACATACTGGCGAAGAAAAATGCAAAATGTTTTCATTTCTGCATGTTTGTCCCAGCATGAAAGTCCCTCTTTAATTACTTGCTCCAGCCAAATCCCTGCCAAAAAACAGTGGGGAGGGTGGAGGAGTGGGCACACAGGAGAGAGCTATTTTAAGAAGAAAATGTTTTCAAGGCTCTTTTCCTATTGTTGTTTTGCCATGATTTTGCTCCTTGAGAGATTCCAAGGTAGGATGGGCTCTTTGCCATCCTTTGGGAGTTGGGCGTCAAGTGTGTGTGTACTGCAAGGAGGAGCCTCACTCCAGCTACAGCCTTGTGCTTCCTTCTCTTTCCTTGCTCCTGGAGACTCCAGAAACCTATCTAGGTCTTGCCAGGTCTTCCTCCAACAGCCTGTGCTAAATTACCAAGGCTGGGCAGATGCTGCAAAGCCCCTCAGTGCCACCAAAACTCCAAGATCGTGGAGCTCCTTGGATCCTTCGGGTTTCCAGTAACAGTCTGTTCCCCTTAACGTGGTTTTGACAGGCTGCAAATTGCTCCTTTTTGTACAACCTGTACTTTTAGAAGGAGTAAGGTATTTGTGGGTGTCTGGCAAAGGGATCTCCAAATCCCAGCCAGGATGTAAACAAAATACAGCTCTTCAATAAAATTCAATAAATATTGGCCAATATAAACCTGCAAAAAAATATCAGACTGTGCCATGCAACATTAAACCTTGTGAACTGCTCAAATCCCTCACCTCAAGCCTTTTTCAAAGGCACCAGAAAAAGTACAGTCTAATGCACACAAATACACAGGGACTGTGTTAGGATGGTATGTAGAGGCCAATTTGTGTATTTTCTCCATATTTTAGGGAGCAACTTTTGAATCTCTCTGTGCTTTTAGAAGATCCAGTCTCTAAACTCCAATTCTATTGTCAACAGTGTTTTCTTTGGAAAATAAACTGCCTTGGCTGAATTTGGAACTGCTCCCAAATTCAGCTCACTTCCTGATAAATGGCAGCAGAAAATTTAGACCAGCTAACATAAACATTAGCATCTGTGTCCATAGAGAGAAGGTAGGTATAATAATACTGGGTGGGTGGACATCACTCAAATAATTCTGTAGACCACTTAAATCCTAGAATCTGCTGCTCTTTATTTATACAGCTCTGAAAGATGGCTCATCTAAAAAACCCAGGTAGGCTGTAGGGCAGCACTGCTCCAGTGGCACTTGCCTAATTCCAGACAAGAATTATATTTTTCCCAGACCCCATGTAGGCCTTATAAACGGGATATATCCAAAATTTCTGTGGGAAGGCTTGAATTTCTGGCGATATTCTTATTTTTTGAAGGAGCAGCTTGTGGTGCACAGGTAGGGTCGCCGGCTAGGGGGGATATGAAGAGCCAGGCAGAGCCAGAGATGACACCGCCTTCCCTTCCCTGGATACTGACAGGATTATCCATCAGATAGTGCTAAGATCTCACTGCTCTGGTGCTGAGGAGTCTGCTAGAGTGAAAGGTAGGCCCTGGTGTGGCAGGAACATCAGAGCTGGAGTTCATGTCCCCAAACATAAAATAGACAGTTAATTTACACTGACTTCAAAATGGAGTAATTAGATGACTAAGTACCCTAGAGCCATATCTGGGCTCTCATGTTTATTATTTGCATATCTTAACCATCTTTATCTTTTTATTCCATTGAAGAGTAAGAAAAATAAAAGCAATTTCTTCTCTCTCTCTTTTTTTTCTTTGTTAAATTTTCCATTTATAACCAAGCAGATATTTCGTCTGTTTTTTTAGGGAAGGGTCCCCATATAAAAATTATTTGGGCAGATGTTCTTCTGTATTTCTCTGCAGCCGGATTTTGTCCCCTTACCCACAACTTTTTCATTCAGTTAATGCAGCAGGGATGATACAATGCAAGGCTCTGGTAAGCAAAGGTGAAAATAAACTGCACTGGTGTCTCTGCTCACTGTTTTCACTCATCTAATTCTGTTTTGATATGCAAATCAAAGATGGGTTCAAGCAAGTGTCCTGGAAATGTTTTAGTTCCCTTGAAGTTTTATCATGGCTGACAGACCTTTGGGAAGTTCTGACATTTCCACACAGCCTGGAGGCCAGTCAAAATTATTCTAGGTAAACTAATGAACATTTGGCATGTCCCATGTTTCAGGCAGACCTTATGCACATGGAGTAGGGACCACCCTCACCAGCACTTGCTGGGATGCACCTCATAATTTTCAAGGCAGAAATTCCTTGAATGCCTTTCAGTGCCTTCAGAATGGAATAAAGGGGAAGGGACCGGAGGAGTGGTCCTGTGGGGATTCACAGGAGGCACTAGTTGGCTCCAGTCTGAAGCAGTAAGTGAAAGCAGGAGTCACCCACACATTGTCCCCAGACTGACAAATTTCTCCACACTTCTGTGGCTCCCTGAGCCTGCTGGCTATTGTTGCCAGTGTTTTAGTTTCTATGGGGGAGAGCTCTCTATTCATACTCTGGTTTATGTCCTTCTTTAGGACAAACCCAGTCCAAACCAATCTTCCATACAGTGCACAAATCACTACTTCAAATGCCTTTCAAGAGATAAGGAGCAAGTGTCAGATGCCAACACTCAGCTCTTCCTTCTTTACAGTCCAAAGACTCCGAAAATTTTACAAGTGAGCAATAATAAATGCAATCTGGGGAAGGACGTAATGAGCTAAGGAATATTTCAGAAAGGAACGAAACTACTATACTGAAGATACTTCCCTCACCTTCTTACCCCACACACCAGCTTTCAGAAGTTATAACTGTGGGTCCAAAGCTATGGGCTGGATCCCCAGCTATGATGAGTCTGAGTATTTGGATTGAAACAACAGAGGTACACCCACAGAAACGAGATCAATATCTGGCCCGCCATTTAATGCATCAGGGAAATCAGCTGCAGTGACAAATTCAGTTATAGAGACACCTCACTAAACCACATCTCAATTATGAGAATTTTTAATAACAGAGCTCATCCCTCATCATTGCAAACTGTTGTTCTGTATTTTCCCTTTAAGCTGCTCTGTATTGATGTGAACATGAGATGACTTCAGCTTTTTCTTTCATGTAGAATCAATAAATTCCTTGAACCAACACTGCTCATGAAATGACCATGGATCTTTGTTTTATGATACATCATAAGTATTTCCAAAATTAATCAGGGCATAAGGTTGAGATAGTTATATAGTTACAAAAGTCTGGGCAAACCTGCCAGGCCTAAATATACTATTTTTGAGTAATCATCCTCATCTGTCATAAAAGCAGCAGCAAGAGCAGTGAATGAAAAAGGGGGAAAACTATTTAACCTTCCTGCGAGTCGTAAGAACTGTCAGTGATCTAATTTGTGGTGGTTTCCGACTAAGGATCAGAAAGTCGCTAAAAAATATTTTGTAAGGAAGAAGGGAAGGTAACTCCTTCTTTCAGGAGAAAACTGCAGTTTGGAGAAGCTTTGCAATTCAGGAGGACTTGCAGTTTGCAAATACCTTGGGGTAGATAACTGAGCCTCAGAAATTTATGCCAGCTGTTTTAGAGAAAGATTGGGGTTTGGGTTAGACAACCTTTAAAGGACCCTTCCAACTCAAACCATTCTCTGATTCTATGAATCTAAGATTACTGCTATCACAGAAGGCGGTTGACAGCCAGCTGCCCACATAGTTTTCCCACCAAGAAATCAGAGAGGCAATTTAAAAGGTATGCACTGCTCAGAAAGGTATATTTATTTACTATTTTTGGCACACAGTTCTGGTTTTGCCTTTGCTTTGCCTCCAAGTATTTTTTTTTCTAAATTCTTTGTTTCAAAGTAAAAACAGATGAGTCTCTGAGTTTCATTTAATTTTCTGAGATTTTGAGTGGAGCTGAGAAGTTTTTTGCTAGTGATTGCTACAGTGAGCTCTTGATGGTACCACAGAAGCTTGGTACAATGGCTATAAATGAATTCCATATCTCTTTATCCCTTGCATAAACTTTGCCTACCAGCAAGTGTACCTAAATAAAAGAATCACAGACCTATTGACACTGGGATATACCTCTGGAGATCACCTAGTCCAAACTCCTGTTGCCCAGGAACACACTGAATCATGTCACAAATATCCCCGAGGACGGAGATTCCATTGACCTCTCTGGGAAATCTGCCTGTGCTCAATCACTTTTACAGTAAAACCATTTCTGTCCTATGTTTAAATGGATTTTATTTTTTTGTTTATATTGCAATTTGTGTTCATTGCCTTTTGCCCACCACTGGACAGCCCTGAAGAGAGTCTGGTTCTCACCTCCGTGAACCTGCTGGCAACACTCCTCCTCCCGCAGCCCAGGATATTGCTGTCATCTGTTGCTGCAAGTGCACGTTGCTGATTCATGTTTACCTTGTCAAAGCATGTCCCCCAAGTCCTTTCCTGCAAAGTTGCTTTTCATTTGACCAGCCCACAGCCTGAACTGGCACATGGGATCATTCTCCCTCAGGTGCAGGACTTTGCAATTCCCTTTGTTAAACTTCATCAGACTCTTGTCAGCCCATTTCTGCAGCCTGTTAAGGTCCCTCTGGACATTAGTACAATCAGTTGGTGCATCAGTCACTTCTCCCAGCTTTGGAACATCTGCAAACTTGCTGAGGACCATCCTGCCCCATTATCCAGCTATTGAAGAGTATGGATCCAGTATCAACCCCTGGGGTACACTACTCATGCCTGCCTCCAGGTGGGCGTTGTGCCCCTGACCAAAACTCTTCAAGCTCAGTAGTCAGTTTTCAATTCACTGCACTGTCCATTGACCTGGTCTGTTTGTTGAGGAAATTCCACCACGTTCCACAAATTATGCCACCATCAACAGGATTCCATCCTAGGCTCCTCCTGAAGAAGGTGAGTCGCCAACCTGCTGAGTACATCAGGGGCTTATTTATCCAACACACAGAGCAGTTCGAGCTGGGAGCCTCTGAAGAGATATCCCAAATAAAAATATCCCTGGGCAATTATACAATTACAATCTAAATTACCCACCCCTCCCACAGTTCTGACCAGGAGTTATGTTAGGGTCTGGGGTCTTCCTTTTCTTCACTGGGTCCCTTCATTGTCTCTAGTCAAGCTGTTCCTTCTCTTACCTCCAAGGCTGCAGCATCAGCTGATGACTGCACCAACCTTTCTTGATTCCTCATCTTCCAGTTCGAACTGGCTCTGGGGCTTTTTTTTTTTAACTTAACTAGGTAAAAGTTCAGCATATCTGACTGGAAGTTAACAGCTTTAGTTAAGCTTTAATTAAGAGCCTAAGACTTCAGCAAAATTAGCCACTAAAGCTAAGCATGTTACACTAAGCAAGTTCTACATAAGTAGTACACCAAATTGCACAACACTCTTCCTGAGGATATTATGGGAGTTAGTGTGGACATCACCCGGATGAACATCTTCATGTGGGAAAATTTTATGGTATTAAAAGGACTGAGGGCCATTGCAACACCCAAGACGTCTCTTGCTCTTTTTTCCACGAAACATTATTTTTGTGGGTTTGAGTCTTTTGTGGTGAATTGTTTAGCTTGGTTAGGTGTGTTCAAATGTTTTATGACCTGTGGAATGTTGGTATTTGTGAGGCAAACATTCTGTGAGTGCAGCCTTCCCAGAATGTATCTGCATCCAGTTCAGGGAGCTGGCAGTACCAGATGTATGTTAACCTCTTTCAGGGGCAGTACTACTTGGATGACAATTTTGGAAAATTTAGAGGGTATGTTGATATGCCAAACTGGTGAGTACTCTGTTTCTACAATAAAATGTGAAAAGTCTTCCACAGAATAGATTTACAATGTTTTTCCAGCAAAATACAACATAAATATTTGGTTAAGAGATTTTATTCCTGGAATAAAGACTTCAAAAGCTAAAATGAAAATATTGTCACTGCCATAATGATGAGAAAAGTCCCATGTGCCAGCAGCCACTGCACTCCCCTGCAATCCAGTCTACTATTCTCATCTTCTAATTACTCCTTAGTATTTGCAATGAGCTATTTATTTGCAATGCCACACAGGTATTACAGAGAGTAGGAAATCAAATTACACAACAACAAGAAAAAAAGACATAATTAACAAGCAGCTGCTCCTGAAGCAACATTAGAATTAGGTATGTATTTCAGCATAAACAGTTTAGTGATTAGGTTACTGCCCTGGATTATACCTCACTGCCTTTTGGGGAGGGGATGAGAGGAGCCAGACAGATATTTTCTGTTTATATGGAGCAGCTATTCAACAGAAATGAAAAATTAAACAATTGTGTCTGTATAGCTTCCATGTTTGTTCTGCTAGGCTTTCTAAAGCAATAAAACCTAAAAGCAAAATGCCGTTTGCAATAATAAAAATAGTATGAGCAATTCCACCTTTTCTTCCCCAGCTTTGGACAGGAAAAATATATTTCTAGTTGTAATCAATGTTTTTTAGATCCCTGACTTGCCTTCTTGCCTCCTTGCCCCAAACAGAATGCTGCCATATGCTGAATTTACAGCCTCTCTGCACAAAAGCAGAGAAAAAAATGCCCAGAAAAAATATGTCCCTCTCAAAAAAAACCACCAACAAAGGTAGAGATTTAAAAACAAACAAAAATAACCAGGAAAATCAGGTGATCACACTGCCCATGTAAACCAAGTCTAGCAAAGAAGCAAGAGCCTAAGATCTGTGGGAATGAGTGGCTGGAAGAAGTAAGGACAGCCTCTCAGGAACCCACTGAAAGAGCAGCTGTGAGTTCCTAGAAGACCTTAGAGAACCAACACAGTGGGGACACGACTCTAAAAAAAGCCTTAAATTTTGCACTCTATTAACACCAGCGAGCCCCACTCTGAAATAAAGGTATAGGAAATCACATTTCATTAGTTCTGTTGTTCATGAAGGAACATGAGCTGTTTTTTGGCTTATTTTTCAGAGATATTAAAGTTGCAGGTCAGCAGGAAAGAGGTGGATTTGACAGGCAAGGGAGAAGGCTCTACAAAAAGTGGTCCAGAGGAGTCCTGAAAGGATGGGGCAACTGAAACAAATCACCAAATCACGGCAGCCTGTAGGCAGAGGGAATGCTCCCTGCATGACGGCTGCACAAATGGAAAAGATGTTCAGTGAGGAAAAGAATACAAGTTTGGGGATCGTACTGATTTTTCTAGATGACAGCAGTTGAAATGATGTTTGACAGAGGGCCTGTCACAAAGAGAAGCTATTGCAAGCTTCCCACTAAGCATGACTCTGTTTTATACAAAAGGAATTGTTATGTGCAAGGAAAACTATAGTGTCCCACTGTTTGTACTACGCAGGAACCAAACATAAAAGCAGTTTCTGTTTTCCATATTCTTGGGTGACCTTAACAAAGCTGGCTGCATCTTAAAAGTAAAAGGAGCTATCAGCAAAGCACTTTTCCCAGTTTAGCCATTCAGAAAATTAATTTGTGTGTCTGATAGAGAAAAATGTGCTTTCTTCACCATCTTTTATCAAACTATTGAGTCCACATTCCTTTAGTTCCCAAACTCTGACAATAGTTCCAATGAAATCCCCCAGTCATAAAATCACAGAATGGTTTGGGTTGAAAGAGACCTTTGAAGATCATCTAATCCAACACCCCTGCCATGGGCAGGGACGTATTTCACTCCATCAAGTTGCTCAAAGCCCCATGAGCAAAGCAGGTGCAGATCCCTCAGGAAAGAGGCATGACATGGAGTAAGAGAAAGCTTTGGCCTTATTGCAAGAGTAGTATTATCACTGTGGCAGACCTAGGAACCTATGCTAGAGCAAATGGTGTCCCAACTCAGTGGGGCCTTTCTTGGGGGTGAAAAAAGTTTTCTTACACACAAGGATGGATAATAAAACTTCGAAAAGAATTAACATATCATACATATGGAATGCCTTTGTTTGCTCATTAGCAGACTTGCTGATCTAATGCAGATGCTGCTGTCTAAATTCCAAGATCTGCAGCTGGCTGTCACAATGGCACCCATGCACCCCCCAGATGGGGGGAAATTACTTGTCCTGAGTTATTGTGACAAGATAAGACACACTTGGGATTCCAAATTATCCATGCCAAAATCTTCTCATTCCCCACAGCTCATCCAGCCTGGCTTTGAACACTTCCAGGGATGGGACACCACAACTTCATTAACCCTAACCCTTCTCTTCTCCAAGCTGAACAATCCCAACTCTCTCAGCCTTTCCTCACAGCAGAGCTGCTCCATCCCTCTGATCATCTTGGTGTCCCTCATCTGGACTCTCTCCCACAGCTCCATGTCCTTGCTGTGCTGGGTCCCCAGAGCTGGAGGCAGCACTGCAGGGGGAGTTTCCTCAGAGAGGGGCAGAGGGGCAGAATCCCCCCAGTCCTGCTGCCCACACTGCTTTGGGTGCAGCCCAAGGCAGAGGGGGTTCTGAGCTGGGCCATGTCCGGCCTCTCACCCACCAGCACCCCCAAGTCCTTCTCCCCAGGGCTGCTCTCAGTAATTTCATCCCTCACTCTGTACTGATATTGGCAATTACCTTGATCCAGGTGCAGGATCTTGCACTTGAGTCCAGGACCTTGCATTTGGCCTTGTTGAACTTCAGTGAGGTTTCCATGGGCCAACTTCTCACACCCATCAAAGTCCTTACGGATGGCAGTCCTTCCCCCTAGTGAAGGAGTTGCTCCACTCAGCCTCCTGTCATCTACTAATTTGCAGTAGATACATTCAATCCCACTGCAGTTAAGAAGTTAATCTTCTTAACTGCTTCCTCTGCACCATTTCCACATCTGACATCAATGACGTTGTCTAAACAGTTTTGATGTCTATGCTGACTGATTTATATTGTTGATATTACATTACATCTCCATTTTATGAATAAGCTTGTCTGCCAAAGCGTCTCATTCTTTGTACTTGCACTTATTTTCCTTTTTAGTGTGCAAGCTATGGTGCATTATCCAGGTAGGCTGTATTTTAAAAGGTGGGATATGACCCCATATGTCATTGATTAAACAGGTCCCAGTATAGACCCTTAAAAGGCACCACTCATTAACTGCTTTCCACTAAGACACTGAGCCATTGACTAACTTTTTGGACATGGCCACACAGCCAGTCATTTATCCACCCATTCTCAAACACATCTCTCTCCAATTCAGCAATAAGAGTGTTGTGGGGGACCTTACAGAGGTCCAGGTAGATGACATCCATAGCTCTTCCCCTGTCCACTGATGCAGCCACTGCTGTAGAAGACCATTAGGTTAGTCAGGCACAATTTGCCCTTGGTGAGGCCGTGTTAGCTGTCTCTGTCTTGAGTATATTTTGACATACCTGCCAGGAGGATCTTAGCAGGCACTGAGCTGAGGCTGACTGTGTTGAAAGCAGTCTCCTTACTTTGTACATATATTAACTGAGATTCCCACATTATGCCTTTGTATTACCTTTGCCTGAGCTTCCTTAGTTTCCAAGATCAGCCAAAGTCCATGTGGTCCCTGTGGTTCCACACAAGTCACTGACTGACCTGTCAGGCCAAAGCAGCAACGTCGTGTCTGTCCCAGATGACAAAGCAAAACAGCTGCATTGACCCACAGGTGCAGCTGGGGAAATGAGGTGCTTTGGGCTTGAGACAGAACAGCAGGAACTTGTATCAGCTGGACAACATGAATAAAGGAGGTAAAGTAGCCCTAAAGGTAAGTAACCCCTTTCCTCCACGGTGTGTAAGAAGGTGTTAACAAAGCCCTTCTCCTAGTGCTGACCTGGCATGTTGGCTCTGGATAGGAGGAGAAGACCAATGACGTTTGCAATCATTCTGTATAATACCTGGAAGCAAGCCAACATTTAACACAGCTTTTTTCCCAAAGTGTGGCAAATGACAGTCTGTGGTATTCCTGACTTAAATGAAGTTTGAGCTCCAAAGCTGAGTGCTCCTTTGCTTGAAGTTGTTTGCATCCTAAAGAAGAGAGCAGAGGTATGGAAGTTGAGAGTTTATCTCCCTTGTAGTAAGCTCTGAGCTATCATACTTCAAAGTTTAAATTGCAAACTTCAGGGACTTGGTTGTCTCAAAGAATATTCACTTAGCTACCTATGGTGCTGGTAAAAAACCCACTGACAAGTCCTAATGGGATGTCAGCTACAAGCACATGCTAGATCCTAATTCTGAGCTGAGCAGTTTCATTAGTAGAAGACAGGATAATGTCCTTCTTTGTAAGTACCATGAAAATTGTAATTGAAAAAACCAACTCCAAACTCATGAGAAGCCTCATCACTTACTAGTCATGTTTGCATGACATGAGCCACATCAGATGAAGCACTGCCTCCTGCATTGCACATTCTGTGCCCTTGCCCCTGAGGCTGAGCCCTGAGCTGGGGCTGTTGCATACTCAGCCCAAACCACATCCATGCGGAGTTTTAGGTGTGAGACATGGGACATAACAGTTTTTGCTCTGAAGTTAATTCCTTCTGCTTAGGTGTTTGGAGAGTAGCGGAGACCAGTGGGCATGCTGAGAAGTCTTTAATTTGTGTTGCTAGAAAGCAATTCCCTGCTTTTTTGCTGTGATATTCCATGTGCCATACTTAGGTGGTCCTGGGGGAGGCCTGACCACCTCCATTTAATCTAAGACATAGAGATCAGTCAGACTCTGGGCTTTCACTTCTGGATGACTATGATCACTTTTTGTAAAGGCTGTGGGAGAGATTTGCTGTCTGGTGTGCATTTGTGGCAATACTCGTATCTCTATGGTGGGCTGACCCTGGCTGGTTGTCAGGTGCCCACCAGAGCTGCTCTATCACTCAGCTGGACAGAGGAGAGAATTAAGGACTTGTGGGTTGACAGAAGGGCAGGGGAGAAATCATTCATCAGTTACTGTCATGGGCAAAACAGAGCCAAACACAGGAAATTAGTTTAATTCATTACCAATCAAATCAGATTAGGATTCTGACAAATGAAATCAAATCTTATAAACACCTTACTCTCACCCCTCCCTTTTTTCCAGGCTCAGCTTCACTCCTGCCTCCAGCAGTATAGGGGGATAAGGAAAGAGCACTGTGGTTAGTTCATCACCTCACACTCTTCTGCTCTAATGCAGGGTCCCTCCCAAGGGAGATGGTCCTCCACAGACTTGTCCAACATAAGTCCTTCCCATGAGCTGAAGTTTTTCACAAGCTGCTCCAGCATGAGTCCCTTCCACAGAGATTCTTTCAGGAATAGGCTGCTCCAGCATGGGTCCCTCCCATGGGACCAGAAGCTCTGCCAGCAAATTTGCTCCAGCCTGGGCCTTTTTCTTCACAGCTCCTGCCACGAGCCTGCGCCAGTGTGAGATTCCCACAGGGTCACAGCCTCCTTCAGGCATCCACCTGCTTCAGTGTGGTCTCTTCCGTGGGCTGCAGGGGCACAGCTGCCTCACCACAGTCTCACCACAGGCTGCAGGGGAATCTCCACTCCAGCGCCTGAAGCACGTCCTGACCCTCCTTCCTCCCTGGGGGTCTGCAGGGCTGTTTCTCTCACATATTCTCTCTCCTCTCTCCAGCTGCAATTCCTGTTGCACAGCAATTTTTTTTCCCTTCTTAAATACATCATCCCACCATCCCCGACGGGCTCATCCTTGGCCAGCAGTGGGTCCATCCTGGAGCTGGCGGCATTGGCTCTGTTGGACACAGGGGGAGCTTCCAGGACCTGTGGTCCCCCCACTACCAAAACCTTGCCATGCAAACCCACTGCAATCCATCATAAAAGCAGCAGGTTTCTTTGGCAAACTGGGTGCCCCTGGTGAGTGCTAGGAGTCAGAGTGGAGTCTGTTCACGCTGACTTAAGAGCGTGTCTCCGCTGAGCTGGACACGCACCTCTACCCTGATGACTCTGGAAATGAGACAACTGCAGAAAAACAAGGTGTGTGAGAGAGAGAGAATTAAACACTCAAAATAAATAGAGATACAGTGGCCTATTTTTT
>VZRE01015495.1:0-44807 GCA_013396775.1 Cephalopterus ornatus | reverse complement strand
CCCTCTCTCCCTCCCTCCCGCCTGCCTCCGCCCCTCCCTGCCTGTCCCCTCCCCAGCAGGAGCGCGCCCGCCGCGGCCGAACAGCCGGCGCTGGGGGAGGAGAGAGGGGGTCGGGCGGCCCCACTCCCGATGAGGCGCCGCCGCCCGTACCGGGCGGGGCCGAGGTAGGGCCGGCCCGGGTCCCCCTCAGTGTCGCCGCAGAGGGGCGCGTCCCCGTATTTCCCCAGCACCCCGCGGCCGGGGGTTGCTCTGATTTACTGGGGAAGGGGGAGGTGGGGCGGCGGGCGCAGGTGTGGAGGCGCACCCCGGGGCTCCTGCCGTCATGGGTTGGGAACTTGAGGTCTGCCAGCCAAAACGGTGACAGCAACAGGGAAGCAAGAGCTCGTTCCCCGGCTCGTGTTTCTTTAGGTTCTCTCTTCCCATCCTTGGGAAACCTAGGTGGGAAATCTACCATGTTTTCAGAAGTCTTCTTGCAAGCAAAGAGGGTAAGGAATATGGAAGTCATGTTTTACTCCTGTGCACCCTTAACTCTTCACTGAGAAACTTGTGTGCAATTCAGTTGCAGCACTCACCTGAAAGTTGCCACTCCAGGGCTCCTTTCAACTCGCTGCGCGAAGTTTCGTTACCTGAGCAAAACCACCAATTTTGGGGGGTTGTTGCCCGGGGAAATTGCTGCTAATTCCCCCTACAGCAAGCTGAGCATCAGCGGGGCAATGGGGACGGCCACACACTTGGCCGAGGCGCCAGGGAAGCTCCTACAACTGGTCATTTGTTGCCCGAGCCCACGGCCGCAGCACCTGCCCCGCAGGGAAGGGACCCGCATGTGCCCCGGGCGCCAGGGGCTGCCATGCCGGCCGCTCCCGCAGGACACAGCGCTCCCACCCATCATGCCCCTCCGCCTCCCCGCGCCCCTCCAGCACCGCCCGCCGCCCTGGATACTTCATGGCGGGCCCCGCAGGGACAACCGCGGGCGCGGCAGCTGGATCTGCCGCCGGGCTGAGCCGGGGCGGCAGCGGGACAGACCGACCGACCGTCGCGGCCGGTCTGCACGGCGACTCGCTGCTGCCACCTTTCGCCTGGCGTCCTCGCAGCTTACCCAAGCTCTCCGGCGAGAAGGAGCTTCACCTGACTGAAGTTCCTTCACCTCACCGAGGCTTTGGTTAAGATGTCTACCCCTCCCTTCGTTTCACGGGAAGGCCAAAGGCTACATATCTTCCCAGCGCCACAATGCCTTGCTTTAGGCCTGGGGTTTCCTTTTTGGGGAGTTTTATTTCCATATTTGTTGATATGTCCCTTTTCTGGGTTAAGAGGAGGTGGCCCTGTGTCAAAATCAGTAAGTTACAACTGAAGGTGATTCAGCCTGGCAGCACCCTTCAGTGCCAAACCAGACTTTGCCCAACTACTAGGACCTGTGGGCTGAGCACCTCTAGGTTCAAAACCAGAGTAAACCCCAAACCTAACCATCAAGTACTGATATGGCGTGCATCTCCACCTCTCAATACCTACTGAGTTGCAATCAGAGCCGAGCTTGCTGGTGGCAGAACATAGCAGTGAATACAGTCTTGGCCTTGACTTGAGTACAAAAGCGACCAGCTAGTCCATTGCCCAAACTTTTAGTTAGACCAAAAGTTAGTTTTTACCTTAGATAATATCACTGGTCACTGAAGCCAGCAACGGGGAGAGTGAAAAAAACAAAAGCAGCTCATCATCTGTATGTATCTCCTAAGTCCAAGACCCTGGGTTCGTGGCTCCCAGCCTGAGACAGGCATCTAATTCTGAACTGAAAGTAGTCTATAACCCAGTAGTTACCTAGAGTCACTATCCTACTCTTAAACCTCAAGATAATAAAATTACTGGGTATTATACCATCCTAGATTGACCATAGCATCATGTGGTCCACCTTCTGCAGCTCAGCCTCTTCTCTTTTTCAGAGCTGAAAGGTCTTTCTGCCAATAAAGACTAGAAGCAGGCCATGTCCTCCTTTCGTTCCCCCTGAAATATAGCCATGTAATGGGGGCATTTCATGGCCCTGGGGATTGTACACATCTGGCTTAATTGTGGGATGAGCAGTATGTGCTAGTGAAGGATGTATCTAAGACACCTGATTCTCCCCACACTGTAAAGGTTACCCAGCTAGCTATACTGATCTGAGTAATCTAGCCTGGAAGTTAAATATAGTAGCAATAAAGGTATATAATAATGTAGACCCTCTGTAGGGAAAGTGAGGGCTGGAAGCAGAAGCATTTTGAAGGAATCTTGAAGGTGTCTGAAGAAACCTGTTTTTCTCTCACAAGACTTCCTCTTTCCCACCATTATTTTGCATGACAGGGAATTCATCCTAAGGCATCACAGGATTCACAAAGCTTCTCCTCCTTCTTATCGCCCCTGATTCTCCCTGCATCACCTTTTCAATATTCTCTGATACCAGGGGAGGTCAAAGAAGGAGCCAGGACAGAGCCCTGCTTATAGATATGGAGAAATGGGACAAGGGAAAGAAATCAGATTTTCAGAAATGGCTTTTTACTGCTGCTGTCACAGAGGAAGGGTAAGGGAGAGCAGTGAGGGGTAAGAATGTAAAACAGAGTGGGATTGACTTCTGGAAGAGATTGCCCCATCTATAGTAGGTACCGTCTGCCTACTTCATTTCCAGTGACTAAGCGTTTTTGTTCTGACAAGCCAAAAGCATATGTAGGTGAAGGCTGTTCACTTTCTTGGTCAGTCCCAGCCTTCTCAAATACAGGCAGTCTGTTTTATCACACTTCTGAGGTCTGTGCCTGGGAGTGCTATATCTACCCCAAGCTTTAGTGAACTTTCTTGAGTTGAGTTTGTTTGAGTTAGTTTTTGTGTGTTGTTGATTTTTTTTTCCTTGAAAAAGGTGGAAAAAGAAAAGGAAATTATTATCATGTCAAGGTCAATATTTTCAAGCACAGAAGCTGTAAAAGCATCTTCACCATTTATACTTGCCCGTTAGATTTACAAAGGCCCTTGAGGCCTCAAGTGTCTATTTGGTCAAAGTAACAACAAGTAAAAATTTTAGAAAACAGGAAAAAAAAAGGAACAACATGAATAAAATTAAATCCAGTGATAGAATTTTCAGATAATTAATCTTATAAATGGTTGAATTATAAAGAATAATAGCAATTACAGATTGCTTAAGCTTAGGCTCAAGAGCTGAATGCTACTATAGCTGATTACCAGTGATACTCTTCCCATTCTGCTAACTAGAAATATAACTTTTTCTCTGTGGAAAATTTCATCTACAGGTAAAGGATGAAATTCGCAGTAGAGGAACACAAGGAAAAGTCCATTAGTCAACAGTTAGACAACGCATCTAAAATACGGGATACCTAGATACAAATACTAATTGTGTCTGCTTGTACTGCCTCAACATAAATCATATTTCATTTTAGTTTAATCCTTCTTGGAACAGTGTTTGGGAGCTTGTTTTCTGCATGTTTGGGTAGAAGGGAAAATATTTCTTGGCTGATTTGACTTTCTTACTTGAAGATTATGTTTAAATTTAAATATGTACTTCATACGAAGATTGCTGAGATCCCCTGTAATGGCCAGGATCTGGCAACTTCCTTTATCACACTGAAGCCAATGGGAACCTTCCATACTAAGAATATAACTGAAGTAAAACTAGGTGTATGTAGTAGATCCATGTTTCAGGCAATCTTCAGCAAATCTGGAATAAAATTGGGAAAGCATGTTTTTTACCTTTTTTAATAAACTGAAAAATCAGCCAAGCGTAATTAGTTTTTCAAGTTTAGAGGAATATTTCAAAGAAGTTATTGCAATTACTGTCTTATCCCTTTCTAAGACTTATTTAAAGGTGCGATTATTCAAAGGAGATGACAACATCCATTGAATTACATTTCAAATAAGAGCATGTTTCTTGAGGTGCACACTATGATGTCTTAATGAAACTAAGCTGGTAATGAATTTAAATAACTGATCCAAATTTCTTCTCTTTTATTTGACTATGGTGTTATCTTTGAAAAGTCAAGTCATCTTCGAATTATAGTAATGCTATTTGTATTTTGCATTTCTTCTAAATTGTTGCACAATATTATAAATATATAATTTAACAAAGTACATGTAAATCCTGGGATAACGCTGGCTTTCCATGCCCCAACGATGACATGACAACAGAAGTTTTGCATGGTTGTATTTGGATAAGCTCATGTCCTGATCTCATGGAAATATTTTTTTGCGAAAGTCTTCTAAAGAAATCTAAGGTATTTTCTATTCTGAGGCTCAGCTGGCTTTGACTCAGTCTGATTATGAGTAAATTAGTGTTGAAGTGCTAAGCTTGACTGGCAATAGGAAGATACAATTGAATTTGTAGTACCTGAATATTTTGTAAATGAATCTATATTTGCATTGAGAGAGGTGGTTTGTATGTACTGAAGACAGCTCTCGGTTCCCTAGGACCTGACTGGGATATTCTTATTCCCAGCTTCATCCACTGACGACCGCATAGGCAGCTATGAGCAAAATCTCTCTGAAACAGCTGGGTTAAAATGTTTTTTGGACCTACTCAACTTTAAAAAATCATTTTAAGAATAATTATTTAGCTAGTAGCTGCCATTAATTTCCTAAGCTATTTGGCATTTTGAGCATGACGGATTTTCACAAAAAATTATACAAAAAGCTAAAAATTCAATTGAATTCAATTGTCTGTGTCAGTCACAATCAGTCAGCACTCCTATTCAAGGTATAGTAGAGGGACTGCATTATTTAAAAATAAAACTTATCTAAGTGTTCCTGATTAATGAGCTTGTTGGATTTTTACTTAACTTCAAGGAAAAACATAATGGAATTATTAAGAGGGTAAGAAAGAATGTAGCTGCTTATTCTTCTCAGTTAAACACATCTGATTCAAGGAGGGGTCAGGGGTTTTAATTTAGTTTTTGGGGGGTTTTTTTGATTTTTTGTTTGTTTTTTTTAACTTTTTGGGGTATTGTCATTTGAAAGATGGAAGGCCAGAAGTTGAAATGAAAATTAATGTAGTGTAACAATTACTCTTTTCAGAATCCAGTAAAAGAAAGTTTGCTGTTATAGATTCCTATATCCTGTACATGCACAGGCTATACAAAGAGCTGAATGTTCTGAAATAAATTCTCAATCCTAATCCCATGAAAGAGAGTAATCTCAATCTATCTTCATGTCACCCAGTATTATGAGCAGTCTGATGTGAACTCAGCTGCAAATTACAATCTAGTTTTAATAGTTCAAAACACGGTTATCCCTTTTATTGTCAATTGAAATGGGAAGACATTCTCAGGATGCATCCCTCAATACATTAAGAGCTACAAAAGCATTTAGGATTAAGGTATAACACAAAACTGTATTGCACCTTTTGGATTCTTTTTCCTCTTCACTGGACTCGCATATTGAATAAATCTATCTCAACAAAAAAAGACCATCCTGCAAAAATCCAAGTAGAAATCTTACTACAGATAGAGAAAATGGTGTAATGTGAATAAAAGTTAGTGAAATCTTGTTATACTGATTATCCTTTTATTTAATCCAACTATGTATGAGTTTTACTACGTATTTTTTCCACAGTTTAAAAGACTGACAGTGTTCAAGGAACCAGTAGAGCATCTGGTTAGACCTCATATTGCATAAGACTGAGATATTACCTACCTTGAAAGCAAAATTACTGACTTGGTATATCTTGCAATTATGGAATGCTAGGTCATTTCTAATCTGTGGTCTATTATATTTAGTCAGCAACAGGAAAGATAAAGCTAGTTTTGCTTGACTGTTATACTCCATGAACATGGTGCTCCAAAAGTTATACACTTCTACTTTTTCCAACCAGCATGGCTCTAAGTTTCTGAAGATTGTTGATATGTTTTTCCAGTGCTCAGGAGACTAGCTTCTCATCTGACACCTGTTCAGAACCTTACTCTCAGTTTCATTTGGTAGTTACACTAACAACTCTCGTGAAAAGCCAGACCTCTGAAGCTGCATGCGTATGCAATAGTTAGGAAGGACACCTTGCAAGAATTTTCTTCTTATGTGGCATATACAGTAATGTTTTAACGTACAGGAAGACACGTTGTAATATTCCTTGCATCCATACCTGGAGTTTCTTGAGTATGCTCTTGGTGCAGTTGAAGCCTTTTCCAAGCCTTTCCAGCACCAAGGCTAAAGTCACAGATGGGTGCTGTCTGGAGAGCACTGTTTGCAATGTAGACGCAAGGTTCTCCAGCATGTCCTGTACATACTGAGGCCCAAACTGCCTCATTTCCTTTCTTTTCTAAGCTGAACTCTTCTGTACTTCATAACTGTGAAGCAGACTGTCTCACACTTTGACCTGACAATTCCCTCTGTCAGGTCTCAGAATGAGTACATCTCAAAAAACATTGGACCGTGTCAGATCATCTGATTCATGCCTATTAACGAGTTTTGCCACATTTGTGAATGGGCTATCTTGCATAATTGGATGTATCTGGTCCTATACGTGATTTGCACTAGAAAGATGTGTGTTTGTCATCATCTCACTGAGTTTTCAATAGTAAGCTTACTTCTAAAATCTCTGTGGTTTAGAAAGAGTAATCTTCAGCAACGAAGAAGGACCAATTGCTGCAGTTTAAATACCCATTAATCTAAGAGTAGAATGGCTGGCTGTGCAATGGAGGAGTACAATACTGAATTTTTCTTATGAAAGTTTATGTATCATGGTTTTCTATCTGGGAAATTAGATTTTCACAGTGATGTTGTAAAAGTGGAAATAAATTGTAAATTGTTCAGCTTGACACCTTTCATGAAGGCTGTCGCTGTCCTTCTGTGTTGTTTGTGATAGTTTTCAGCACAGCTTTTAAACGTGTCAGGAAAATATGTGGAGCACATGGAATGGGATGTATTTTCCCTCATTTTCTGTTCTGTTCCTGCTCTTTCAATTTCAGGGTAACAGCTGGTGAAGGAAAACTTGAGCTTCTTACCCTATGCTTTTTCAGCAGAAAAACTAAGTTCTTATTCCTCATGTCATTCTGTTATTTAAATCTCTGTATTACTGCACACCTGACCTCCCTTGTGTTATTTTTAACTTAGTGCAAAACAGAAAGATATATTTTATCAGCACAACCTGCTTAAATTAAAAAAGATGACTGAGTTTAGTACTCTCTTACCTCTTGTGCAAAAAAATGGAAGTAATAAGCTGTAAGGCAGTAAAAAACTCTAAGTACTTATTAAAATGCATTTATATTACATTTAGTTAGTTATTTTTGCTGGATTTTGGAATTTCCACACCTTCTACTGAGGCTGTACACTATAAGAACAACCGCAGGTGTTTAAAAGTAACATAGTCAGTCCCAGCATCAGTCCTTTTGGAGAGACATTAAAAGTGTGCTGTGACAGCTCTCATGAACTCAACAGCAAGAATCCTTTTAAAGGGGTAAAGCCTTTTAACTGAGTTACAAAAAATCTTTGACATTTCCCATGTCAACTGTGTCCCTAAAGTAAGTTACTATTGTCACATACAAAGTTCAGATGGCAAATCTATCCCTTTTTCACTCTAGGATATCAATTTAGAAACTTGTATTAGATTCAGTGACCTTTGGCTATGTTTATGTTATTTTGTGATGCCTGGGAGATTTTTCAGCTGTTATAAAGCAGCAGAGAATAGTGCTGTGCTTTTGGAAGTTTAAACATATTCCATAGAAAAATACAGGTGAGCAACTATCCATCTTTGGATTCTTTTATCCTGTTGCTTATTCCAATTAATAACTGACAAGGTAGTTGCCAATTTAACCAAATACTGCATCAAGCAATTGTGTGACACAGAGTAGACTTTGATCTTCATACCCTTAGTATGAATTTTATGTCTAGAATGCACTTTCTTGAGGTAGCTGTTTCTTGTAAAAAAGTTATTAAGCCACACAATGAAAATGTAAGGGATCTTATCTTTCTGCCACATTGTTTTAGTATTTCAGAGTAGCTAAACACCCTCACTTTTCAAAAGCTACAGTTTTTGTTTTTGTACATAGAGTTCAAAAGAAAGAAGAATCATAGAATCACAGAATATTCAGAGTTGGAAGGGACCTTAAAGATCATCTAGTTCCAACCTCCCTGCCATGGGCAGGGACACCTCCCACTAGCCTAGGTTGTTCAAGGCCTTATCCAACCTGGTCTTCAACACTTCTGTGGATGGCGCATCCACAATTTCTCTGGGCAACCTGTTCCACTACCTCATCATTCTCACAGTGAGGAGTTTCTTCCTAATATCTAATCTAAATTTCCCTTCTTTCATTTTTTACCAATTATTCCTTGCCTCTTGTAGTGGTTTTGATTTTAGACCTTCCTTGGTAACCAGGTTGTAACCGAGGAAGTGGTCATCTTCCCAGTATTCCATGTGATTTTTTATGTAAACCAGGGTATAAATAAGAAGGGGGAGAAGCCTCTTTCTCTCTTTCCTTTCCGGTGGATCCGGGAGCAGGTTCTCTGCTGTTGGCTCTGCTCCTGTNGGAGCAGGTTCTCTGCTATCGGCTCTGCTCGTGTGGAGGAGTGAGGCCCAGCGAGGCCTCGTGGACCTTGGGAAGCGGAGAGTGCCGGCGGTCGCTTGGTGCAATTCTACTATCTTGAGGAGAGTAGTAAGATTTTCTCTTGTTAGTTCTTTATTGGTTACTCCTGGATTTTGATTGTGTATATCTGTTTTGGGTTTTTTTTCCTCTCCCTTTTCCCTTCGGGGCAGGGGGATGTGTTCGGGGTCCCTTCTTCTGTGTACATAGTATTCTAATTGTATGTAAGTGTAAATACATGTGTATATTTTTGTACAGCTTTGGTCTGGTCATTTCGGCGTTTCAGTAGCTTTGCCCTTCTCCCTTTCCCTTGTGTTCATACAGGGAGGTGGGGGGAAGAGAGGCTGCAAACTGTAAGGTTTGAGCATTCGGCAGGAAAGTTGGATCCAAACCGTTACACCTCTTTATAGAATGCATTGTGTGTTTATAAGCATTAAAATGGCAAGCATTAATTTCAACGACATATAAGTTTTATCTTTCACTTAGGTTTCATGTGTAGAAGTAATGCTCAGTGTATTACGGTGAAGGAAAATACTTTGATAGGTAAAGGGTATTTCATCAGCAGTTGTTTAGTGACTTGTTCTTCAAATATAATATTGCATTAGTCTATTATAAGAAATGTGGTCTGGAGCTTTAATGTATCTAATAACAATCTCAAGATTGTCACAGCGATAGAGATAGCAGACCATTAGTGTGTTTCATTTAATATATATATGGGGCAGTCATTAGAACAGATGACTGAGGGTTAGGATACTCTGTTACAGGTCTTCACTGAGACAGGATATGTCCATAACTTCCATAAAACTGGTTTCTACTGTTTCACATATTAAATGGGGATATCATACACACTAGACTAGACTGAGGTCTTTGGATAAGGAGCAACATAGAAGCAAGATACAAAAAATCCCTGGATATAGCCAGTGTGCTCCAGAGTGGGCAAGTACAAAGAGCCACCACAATGTGAACTTCTATGAAGGGCATACTGCACTGACTATGGCTGGTAGGCTCCTCTTCTCCCACTGGTTTGTCAGACAGTCTCAGCTTTCCCTCTTACAGGTAACTGGCAAACAAATATGATGTTACTGGAAGAGGTGAAGTTGCCCACCAGATGCTGCAAATTACTATATTTTGTGGTGAAGGATGACTAAAACTATTAAAATGGTCCTAACCATTATAGTAACAGTCTTGACAACTCTCAGATCAGAGAGGCAGTGGAGGTTCATTAGCCTTCCAGAGCAATGGGAAAAGGCTCTTTCACTTTCTATATCAAAGATGCCTCCTTTGCTCTTGATTTCTTGTCTCTATAGATCTATGATCACCTGATTTCTTTCCAGTGTCATTGTCTACCTCAGCCAATTCTGTCAACCTTTGTTTTTAACCCTAACATCCTATAGTAAGTTTCATTCATTCCCTTAATGTCCCTTAAAGATTCTGCGAATAAGTTTGCTTTCTTCCGGTGAGACCTGTGACACTCTTTTTTCCCCCCTCTGCACCCCTTTTTATCAGTTACAAAAACCTGATGGGACCACTCCAAGGCCTTGAGTGATCTGTTCAGTTGTGTTCACTCAGTTGGTGAGCTGAGAGATCTGGTCACAGAAATTGTCTCTGTTATCTCTTGTTCCTTAGGCTAGGTGAGGTTTATTACTTTTTCTGTGTCTTCTTTTTGGTTTTTTTTTTTCCAACAATATTCTTGAGAAATGTCCCTACATAAGAGGTGTCACATATTCTTTACATTTCCCACAACTTTTACCTTCCACATAATCTTACTTTACTTATTAAGACCATGTTTGAGCAACCAGAGCTCATCTTCTCAAGAAAACTGATCTAGAACAAAAAAACCCAACAAAACAAAAAATTAAAGCCAGTCCTCTCTGTTTGAGTCATTTATTAACAAGATTTAGAGTATAACATCACCCAGTGTTCTTCTAAGCAACATAATGTGTTTTTCGCAGACTCTGAAAAGAGCAACAGCTACAGAGAAATAATTTGATTTTCACACAATATTTTACTGGTAGAAGAAATGCACTGATATTAAAACAAAAACACCCCTGGTAACAATAAATAACTAGCAACTTGGATTATATAATAGTTTAACGTGAAGACTCAAGAACAACTCCAGTCCTGTGGGTTTTTAAAATACGCAATAAACTTCAGATCTTTTAGTACTCCTTTGACATCTTTTTTACAATAGCAACTGAGACACTCTGCATATTCTTCACAGAACTTCTAGTATTCAGCAAAAAATGGTAAGCCAAAATATTTTAGCTGCAACACTCTACATTTCCCAAGGTATCTTCTTGAGCTGTTTCTTGGTAATTTTACTGCTGTAGTGCCTTATGTGATAAGTTGCACATGAGACTTCATTTCATATGATGTTCTTTAGCTGTGAATCAGAAATTATTGAAAAAACTCAGTTTTCAATAATCATTTTCTCTTACAGAAAGAGGATACAGAAACCATTATGTGAAGGAAAAAAACCCAATCAAACAAACAAAAAAAGAGGGCAAATTTGTTTCAATTTTGATCGATTAAAAAAATTTGACTTATGGAAAGCCTGTCAAGATATTTCATGTACCACAACCCCTTCTCAGAGACAGCTCACCCTTCCCTGTTGTGCAACCAAGTGATGCAAGCCAGACCTGTTCCTTCACCTTGAGGTACTCAAATTTTTGAACAAACTGTGAATTTGATAGACTTCTTTGATCTAGAGCTCAAAACAGTGAAAGAGTGGGGGGGTGAGATTTAAAGCCATTTTGGCCTTTCCAAGAATTACATCAAAAAAGCATCCTATATTCTATATAGCAAAATACATGGATGAAAAAAAATGGTTTCTGAATGGCATGGCATAGACTGTTACAGCCTACAAACGTTTAAAACTGCTGTGGAAAGAATCAGTATTCCATCTTACATAGCTCAACACAGAAAAGAACATATCTTAGAAATTGGTGATGAATTTATTCATTGAAGATTCCTAACAGTTCACAAATTGAGGCAACTTTCCTCTAAATTCCATCCCCAAGTGCTGAGACAGCCAGCCAATCTAAAGGTCAAAATATCCACCACATCTACTGCTGGTAAATTTTGAAAAACCCAGAAAAGAAGTGATTGCTTCTGGAAGCAATAACAAAGAATTATTGCCCAGATAACTATGGTTTTTTGGCGTTATTTTTCCATAGAGAAGATCTCATCCTTTTCTAAACTGTATTCAAAACCATTAAATACGCCAAATTAAATCTTACCATACCTAAAATACTGTGTACATAGTTTATATTAAAATTTCTCCTTCTTTCCTGGTATATGGAGAACAGGACTAGGTAACAGGTGAACAATGTGGACACTTGCATGGCTTAAAACTGTGCTGTCTTTCAAAAATCATCCTCTGAGAGTAAACTTTTTATGCTCACATATTTTATTTCTTCCCATAGGACTGATTTCTAACAGATTGCTTTTCACCTTTTACTTGCAGAAATGCGCACTGCTGTTCTCACTACTGAATTTTTTTTGTTTTGTGGGATCATTTATGCAATTTATCAAAGTAATTTTAAATTTTAATTTTTTTTTCAACATACCTGCATCCTCACTTGGTTTTCCATCATCTGTGCATTTAATAAGCTTGTTTTTGCTTTAGTATCAAATTCATTAATGACAAGATTTAAGTGAAAACAGATTCTGAGCAGACCTCTTGTACTGTGGGCAGCAATTCATTGATAGCTGCCCTTCAGAGTACAGATTTCCAACAAGATTTACACCCACACTGTAGCAGACTTTATTCAGATCATCCTGTAATAAATTTTGTCTACATCACATCTCCCTAACCGGCTTATAGAGTACCACGTAGGACATCATTCAAAGTTTTTATTGTGATATGAAACATGTTTCTATGTTCCTGTGTTTCCATTCTATCCATAAGTTTCATCACCCCACTGTAGAATAAAATTATATTGATTTGACGCATTTAATTTTTTACAAATCCACATTAGCTGCTATTAATCCTGTAATCTTTCAGTCTCTTCTCTACTTGGACATGGTTTAGTTACTTGTATCAAGGTTACTTAGGGTCCACAACGAAGCTGAAAAATCTGTAAAATCCCCATGAAATCGTCCTGCTCACTTCCTTTTACCATTCTTAGGGTTAGCCTGCATTTAAGCTTCCTCTTGTCCCTATGAATTTTCAAAAATAACTACTAATGGATGTATTTATTTCAGCCATTTCCATAAATATTTTAGAATTAAATTTATCATGGCCAGCTTAGCTTACCAAAATGTATTCACACATGTTTTCCCCTTGCTCTAGGCTGAGATCTTATCCCACCCGAGTGAAGTAATCAGTTGTGAAAGCCAGCACTCCTAGGTGGGGAATTTTGGAAAAGCAAGTTTCAAAAAGGGCACAAAATGAATGGGTTTTCTTAGCTGTTAGTAGTTTTCCTCTCTGTTGGGTAATGAGCAGGAAGTTTTTTCCTACTCTTCTGCTAGCATGCTGTGCATATGTTATGGTAATATGTCTTGTTGATTTCATGGGCTTATGCCTTGGTATTTTGTTTCCACATGCTTACCTATGTAATTTTGTATTATCTTTAGCAATCTGATTTTTACTTCCCTTCCTGGATTCTTCTTTCGCTTGAAGTAACTGACCAAGTCATTAGTTAAATCGATTGCTTCTTATCCTTCCTCTTCACTGTGCTATAAGATTGTGTGAAAATATGACTCTGGCTTAAAAGTTGTGTATAACACAACATTCTTTGGAACAGGTGATGCCTACACAGGAGTGGATGTGATGGATACAAATTTAACAGAAGGAGATATATATAGCTAAACCAGAGTGAATTAGCTTTTTCTAAATCAGCTGTATATCTAATTTACATAGCATGCAGTCATTGGTATTGTTGTAGTTTATCAATTAAATATTTTAAGATTAATACAAGAACCTTGTCTAGGAGAGCATTAATGCCTTTTTTTGTCTCTCACCTGTTTTCTATAAAGCCTGTTTTATAACTCTTCAACTAGCTCAATAACTCTGTTTTGCAAACAGTGCTAATAGTAGTCAATTATACTAGCTGGCATTTGACAAGACCTAGAAACACCTAACAAATTACCAACTGAGTCACTACACGAGCAGAAATTTACAGCTATGAACAATACTGCCATTTCTATTTATAAGTGTTTCTGACTGTTTTTGTTTTGATTACTTACACACACATGCACATAAGCAGGACTCATCAGCTCATTGTGGCTTGAAAGTTGACTCAGTCTGGCAGCTGATGCATCTACAGCAGATCAGCTGTTCCTTCATTTAAAGCTGTCACCACAACCTGGAAGAATTATTATAATTAACACTGCATAATTCAGTATTGCTGGACAAGTGTGGATCCCCTTACACCGAAAGCATTAAATAGTGTCAGTGTTTATGTAATAAGTGACATCCAACAAGGCATAGTATATCAGTCCTCTGTAATTAATAAAATTTTCTATTAATTCTAGACAAAATATGACCACTCACTCTACAAAAAGAAGTGATCTAACAAATAATATGGAAGGAAATAAAAGATCTCAAGTTCGTGCTGTCATACATGCAATCAGTGGTCAATGAAGGAACGTCTGCATTACACGCCTCAGGCTGTGAAGTATTACCGTATTTTATTTGAGAAGAAAGGTTTTGAGGGTTGAGCTGACCTCCCATTCTTCTGTGATTTCATCAGAAGAGAGAACTCATGAAACCTCCATGACCTGAGATCTGCAGTGAAACTCCCATAGCACTACAGTGCCTGCGTGTAGCCAACAATTTCTGTATCTTTAGTCTTAATGTACCTGATTCTCTGATATGCCTGATTCAAGAGGTGCAGTTGCTTTTGTGCAGAGAAATTCCTCACCATTCCATGAGAACATACCATTGCACAAAACAGCTCTCTATCAAACTCCAGCTCCTGCTTCATGACGCTTTTCCCATGCTGAGAAGAACATAAAGAACCATTATATTACTGAAGGTTGAATACGTATTTCAAATTCACAGGGCTTAGCTTTATAGAGTGTAATGTTCCCACAGGCACTGACTGAGAGGAAAATGGGCAAGCTTTATATTCTAGTCTTTCTTTCTTATACACTCAAAGAATATGCAGGGGAAGCTAGTCACTAGCTAGTCACTGCTCTGCTTTTGGGAGGCAGAGCAGAGGCGGTGCTCCAGGCAGTTTTTTTGTAGCACCTGTGTTATCTGCTACTGTCAGAAGCTATTGCTGTCACAAGACAGAGGAAAAGGGTGAGCCAAGGAAGGGTAAAAATTGTCCATTCATTGACCTCCTCTGTCTATTGTGATGAAGGTCTCTTAAAACCGTGAGGGTCAAAATTGTTTCTTCCTGCCCCATACCCATACCCATGCAAGCACATATGGATGTACACCTACATCTAAAATGCCAGGAAGGAAGACATAGGGAAACATGTTCATTACTATTGGGAGTGACATTCTCCTATTATTTCAATGGCAAGATAGGGACCTGTAAATCCTTTACCCTGCCTCTGTGTATAAAAGAGGAAGGAGGAAATGCACCTCAGTTAGGCAGGTCAAGTTTCTGAATGCCTCCTCAGAGTCCCGGAAAGTGTTCTTCTCTTTCATCTTTTGGAGCCAGGGCTCCCCAGTCTTATAATACTGAACATAAGGCAAGAGTGTGCCCAGGTGTCCAAGAAGGCCAATGGCATCCTGGCCTGTATTAGCAGTGGTATGGCCAGCAAGACCAGGGCAGTGATTGTCCCCCTGTACTTGGCCCTGGTGAAGCCATGCCTTGAATCCTGTGTTCAGTTCTGGGCCGCTCATTACAAGAAGGACACTGAAGTGCTGCAATGTGTCCAGAGAAGGGCAACAGAGCTGGTGAAGGGTCCTGAGAGTAAGTCATGTGAGGAAAGGCTGAGGGAGCTGGGGTTGTTTAACCTGGAGAAGAGAAGACTCAAGGGAGACCCGAAAGGAAGTTGTAGCTGGGAGAGCAGTCTCTTCTCCTAAATAACAAACAACAGGACAAAAGGAAAAAGCCTCAAGTTGTACCAGGGGAGGTTTAGATTAGATTAGATTAGATATTAGGAAATTTTTTTTCGTGGAAAGGGTTGTAAAGCATTGGATCAGACTGTGGTGGAGTCACCACAGAGTGGAAGTGTTCAAAAATCATGTGGATATGGCACTTGAGACACAGTTTAGTGGAGAACATGGTGGTGGTGCTAGATCAATAGTTGGACTTGATGATCTAGAAGATCTTTTCTGGCCTAAACTATTCTATGATTCTATGGCACTGGCAGACAATATCAGTAGCCAAGAAGAAAAGCAGGAAGCCATGAGAAGGGCTGAAAAGGGGAACACTGTTCACCCCGTGCTCAGCACTCAAAACAACACCCACCACTCAGAGACCTGAACCACCAATGTCACATGGGTGCTCTGGCTGTAACTGGAAGAAGCTGGTAGTCAGATGGTGGGTTGTATGCAGACTGCACAGGAGCTGCTATCACCCCTGCTGTAGGGCCTTTTTCCCTCTTGTTGGCCTGATTTTAGACAAAGTGGCAAGACTTAGTTCTGATTGCATTAGAACAGATATTTTTGTGTTGTAAGATACACTCAGGTATAATTTTGGACACTATTTGGCAGCTCCTGGAAAACAAATAAGGGTTTTAAATCTAGACACAAAAATGAAACTAGTATTATTTTCCAAGGAAAAAATATTGAAAGGTTTTTTGTTTTATGTTTGAAAACCACCTTATCAGAAAGTGACAGTGGTTAATTTTCCTAACATTTTATGTGTGTAACATGAAGGGACAATAAAAAATTGGGAAAGGTAAAAACAACTGTGGATTGTTAGATAGACCATATGGTGAGGGCAAAGCCTGAAAGACAATAAAGTCATAAACTTCTGGCCTTTAATCTTCATTTGTTTTCCTGGTTTTTTGTAATGTGCCCTGTGGCAGCATTATAAATCTTTTTCCTGTGTAATAAGTCTTACTACTTCTTTTCTTGCAAATACAAAGGGTGGTTTATGTTTATCAGCCTTTCCAGACAACACAGATCCTGCCTAATGTATATCTGGAGCAGTAAAAAGATTAAGTGTGTAAGTGCCTCATATAGTGTGATACATAAAATCAAACATTAATAAAGGCTTTTGACAACCTCCATCTGTTTGATCTTCACACTTCTTCCTCTGCTTTTTTAAGAGATAAAGTCTTGAAATATTTCAGCATTTCCTCTAACTCATCTAGTCTGCCAATTTTTTTTTTGTAGATCAGAAGACCTCAGTTTCTGAGTTGCTTAGTCCTATGACCAAAGCAGAGAACAGTGTTTTTGTTGGGGTCGTGGGTGTTATTTTTGTGTCTCTGGAAAACACACAGAAAATATCTTGGAGCACTTCTGAATCTGAGGATGAGTTGCTGGAAAAAGTTGACTGTAGGGTCATAGAAAGTGTGATTGCATATACCAAGATGTAGGAGTAAAAAAGATTGAGAAATTCTTGAAGAGAATATCCAGTTATAAGGCTCCACTTGAGCTGAAAATAGAATTACCATTTTACTGTTTCAAGCATAAAGTGTTAGTGCAGGTTTTCCTGATGAAATTTGTTGAATGTCCGTCTCAGTAGCTGAAGCACAGGAACTGCAGATCTTGTTCACAAGAATTCTCTTTTCACAGGTGTAACTTTCTCTAACGAAACTTAGATGAAGAAAATTTAAAGTCAGTATCTAAATTGGTAGTTCTGTCTCTATACTTACACCCCCTGACACTGCAACTACATTTCATAATTATGCTGTTCCCCAGTTCAAAACTAAAATAAGATTTTTCCAGATTTAAAAAAACCCTAAAAACTAAACAACAAAATCACCCAGATAATAGGAAGTATGAATCCACCGGCTGAAAATGAGCAGGTTTTCCTCAGTTCTAGTTCTCGCATGTCTTCTATGCATTACTTGCTGCTTTCCTGTAAGCACAAGCATTAGGCTACAGTTTCACGCTCTCAAGGAGTTTAATTGTAGGCAAAATAGATCTAAGATTCATACAGGAGAAAAAAAAACCTAGAACTATACATTTTGATATGTGAAGAAATAGTCTTACAATTAAACACATCTCAAGAATTTTCATATAAACCAGTGAAATCCTTGAAAAAATTCAACCCTTTCCTTGTATTATTTCAATTTTATACAAGTAATTATTTTCTTTCATTTTCTAAAAATGATGTCAATCTTCTATTTCAAAAAATGAAAAAAACAATAAAAAAATTATAATAAAAACTTGTTAATGTGTTGATATGAGAAGAAATATTATAACTACCTTAGCCTAGCATATACTTTTATTCTTCATGAAGATATAATCTCATATCCCACAGAGATGAAAAATCACTTAAATGATTGTTTTTTGCTGTGCTTTCATAGGTGATGCCATACATGTCACAAAAAAAAATGTTCTTATCAATTTTAATTTTTCATAGATGTTAATTCTAATGTGTGTAAGGGGAAACATATTTTAAGA
This sequence comes from Cephalopterus ornatus, assembly GCA_013396775.1. Lineage (NCBI taxonomy): Eukaryota > Metazoa > Chordata > Aves > Passeriformes > Cotingidae > Cephalopterus > Cephalopterus ornatus. The sequence goes on along the minus strand of VZRE01015495.1, from coordinate 26,792 downwards.
AGAAACAACATGTCTTAGAAAGTGATTCTATCCGTAGCATAAACGTATTATGAATTCCTTCACATATAATCAACTTATTTCCTGTATTTTCACAATGTAGCACAACACTTCTTAATAGCATCAAAGCCAAGTAGGACCAAAACAAACATCCGTCTATTATTTATAAATAAAGATCAAGTGGACAATATTATTTTATTCATTTCCTTAAGGAAGAATTGCTTCCCTAAAATTTTAGCCTATGATTCAAAACAACTTAACAAAATACTTTCGTGTGGACTATGAGTGATGTCAGTGCAGGAAGCATGTCTTGCTAAAATAGAAGCTGTGAGTATTTCTGTAATTCCAAAAAGGAGCCCTGCTAAAGAGTCTAGAGATCAAAGAAAAATTATAGGTGTCTAACAGAATGTTTCTCCCACACCATCAGTGTGTTCAACATCGATTCATAAACAAATACAGACAGTAGAACCAGTTAATCTATTCTCATTTCCTAAACTGGAGAAGTGTCATTGCAGTTCTATTATAATTATATCCTTTGGAAAATTTCAGAGGAATTTTCCTGCTGAAGTAGCTCTGAGGTAATCTTTTTCTGAATCAATACAGAAGGAAATGTCCAAGGAGTTCTCACAGCAGTTTTGCTGGTGTTCATATCACAGATGTCTCAAACAGATTTAAGAAAATTTTCAAGAGTGAGTTGGACAAAGACAATTTTTGTATTGAAAATTGACTTTACGTCAAGAAGGGGTTTGGGAGGAGGTGATTCTCCCAAGATCCTTTCCTAACTGTGTAAACTCAGTTACTCAGTTACCTCCACCAGATTTTTGAAATGTCTATTTATGACAAAAAACTAAGCAAAAGTGTGGTATATTTTCACGTTATTTGTGAATCAAAACTAGTTTTAGGAGCCTGCAGCATTACCTACTTTCGACATATCAGCATAGCTCAAAAGTGACTTCGGGACTAGAAGTGACATTCTGACTGATTGCCACTCACCTAGAGAAGAGTGAGTAACAACTGTTCAAAGAGATCAGTGCCACCTAAACATCCAAATACCTCCATATGTATTTGATTTCTCCTTCCTCTGTAAAGCAGTCTGTCTCTTTTTTTTCATACGACATACTTTAATGTCCCTCATTCTCAAGTGATGTTTCCATATATTCTTCTGGTTCAAATTTCATTTCCATGTTCTGCTACTTTATGATCACTGAAAATCTTGCATTCTTTAATGACTGAAAAGAAATTGAGTTATTGTCATTCTATCTCAGAAACTGCATTATATTATATTTCCTTCAAATTCTAGGTCTGCCTATCTTCTCGCATATCTGTTAGGACAAAAATTTTACAGTAAAATGATGATTGGAAAAAAAGATGAAAGCATATGTTCTCATAACAAAGACAAAAATATTGTTCAAACTCAGTTTTCTTCTTTTCCTGCACGATTTTGATTACAATGTAAAATATTTAGGTTCTGGGGAGCAGGGTGGAGGAATGGAAAAGTTGAAATTTGAGGCTATTTAATATGGTAATGTGCTAAGTTATTTAATGAGGTAATGTGCTAAACCATCAGATAGTATTCTGCTGTTGAAGCTACCATCCTTTTTCTAAACATACACTGGGAATGATCAAACTCGATGTTTTTCTTGTGGAATAATTAATGTGTGCTAGCACTTTCATTGAGTCACAAGGAATTCTCATGGTAACAAGGCAATTTCTCCGAAAGACAGCAAACCTTCATATGCATTTTATCTATTATCCACCTGGACAATCCTCATTAACAAAAAAAAGTACATAAAGACCTTCTTGTGTTGTCTGGACAGGCTCTTCAGTGAGAGTAAATACATTTGACAACACACTAAAGAGTCACTGCTTCTATCATCCTTGACACTTCTACCATCATGCTTTAGTTTAGGCTTCACAAATGGACTTATCTGTCCAATCCACCCATTATTGTTATTTATTTCCTTCTCATCACTGTGGCTCTCATATTATATGACTCTTAAGAATGACTTCATACCCATATTCTTCCTTCCAGGCCTTTCCTAACAGATGGCAAAGGATGACTTTGGTTGTTCCCTTAGCTTTCTTCAGACTAAGCAAAGAGCCTCTCCAATGCTTTCCTCACATTTTCTTGTAATGCCTAACTCCAGCATTTGTCAAAGGGTCTTGTTTGTACTAGACAGGCCCAAAAGTGCTTAGAATATGAGTACTCTTGACTTACCTAAAGTCGATCTGAAATTATTCATAAACAGTCAAGCATAAACAGATGTGCATTTCTTTGTGTATGCATGCATATCTTTGTGTGTTACAGGTATAAAGAAAGGAGAGTTCCCATTCTTATGGGAACAGCAGTGCTTAGAAGTTCTTGAAAATGGAGAAAATGGAAATACCAACAATTTTCCTAAGAAAAAATTAAAATGTCCCCCTTTTTTTATGAATGCTACTGCTTGCATAGAAACGTAACCTACAAAAAGACAGTCCCTCTCCCGCTAACTGCAAAGCCCCTCTTTCTTGTTTCTAAAACTAAAATAAGGACTAAGAATAAAGCCAGTAACTATCAAAGAAGAGTTTTTCTGGGTGAATTGTTTCATTCAGCTCCCTCTGTACATTTTTCTTAGATTCAGGAGGTATTTGTAGCATAATCTGAATTGTGTTACAAACACTGCATAGACCCTTTCTGTGTTTAATCAGTTGGTTGCTGCTTTACCTTTCTTTCTTACACATGATGTTGTCAATTATAATATTCATTTCAACCAGATGGATAAAAGTCTGAGTTTCCCTATCCATGAACGAGTATATTCCTATAGCACCATCATGCGAGTGCATTGTTGAATCAAAGATCGGAATTCTTGTGGAGAATCAATATGTTGTTTTGTTTGATCTGAGATAACACCTTAGCTTCCATTTATGTGAACCTCAAAGATCTTTAGAGATTACTTTGCACAACTTTTTTTTTCTCTTCTCAGAATACGATGAAAAATTAATTTATATTGGCATGCATTGTTAGGAACAAAAATCTGTAGAATTTTATGTACAGGAGATAATACTATCAATAAATTTCAGGTATGACAGTGGCTGGTTATTCTGCAAGGAATGATTTTTCCTTTTCAGTCTACTTAAATCATTTAACTCTACCGTAACTTGCAAGTGTCACATCCAGAAGAAAAATAATTTTAAAATAAAAGCATTTAATAAGGAGTTTAGTTCTTGCAAATAAACAATATCATACATTTTGAGCATTAGATACTGAAAAGGAAAGTGAAATAATTTCGGTGGAACAACTTCCACCATGATTTAAAAACAATAAGAAATTAACAATTCATGACTGGTTAGTACTTGCATTTTATAGCAATACATACTTTCAGGAATATGAAACCAAATCACCTCATAACATTAGTTTCAGAATAAAAATGTACTACTAAATAAATATATCATAGTGTCAGCTGGTAAGGAAATAATGTATATCCAGCTTGGGGAAGGTTCAATAATCAGTAAATATCAGTGCTATTTCACTGTGATGAATGATGGCTTAACAACTGCCCAATGGAACTCCCTTCAACCATACAGTAAGCTATCATAAAGCAGATATCTTTATTTAAATCCTTGTTAATTCAGCATTTAAATAATTGTGTCATCTAAGGAGGAGACAAGCCATATATTCATGTAATAAAGAAAACTCTGTATTCATATAAACCAGTATGTGATATTGTACTGGGTGATGTAAAAATTACGAAGTGATGCATCTGACTCAAAACTCTTAAACTTCACCTGCTGACATATAATTAAAATCTTGAGTCATATGCCCTGGAATGAATTCTGTCTTAAATGAAACATAATAAATGCTTGAATGAGGTAAGAAATAAGACTGGCAAGACCGTGGGAAGTGCATGATAGTGCAAAAGAAAGGTGAAATAACCTGAATCATGTATTCAGTAGGCAGCGGGGAACACGTCCAAGGAACAGAAAGTTGTAAATAATTCATGGAGAAATTACCTAAACATTAACAAGATCATATGATTTTAGAATAATTTAATTTTGGATTGTATTGGTGCTGCTGTCCCACTACACGTGAAGAGAAGAGGCATTTTCATATACCATGATAACCTTTTAGTCTGAGAAATTGGACATTTCCATTAACCCATAGAAATTGGGTTAGACATGATCCAGAAGACTCTCACTGTTTTGCACTCTTCATGTAAAAGTAAATATACAACACATAGTTCTCCATAAGCCTCTTCACCTGTTTATCAAATTAAAATATTTTTAAGCAATCATAGGGCTGTTTAAAGAGAACTTAGATCTCAACTACATTCTCCATTAGTAGTCATGAGGGAAACATAGTGTGCTTACATAGTTTGCTTACAGCAAAATGTGGTTCTTCCAAACAGCATTCATTAGTCAGTAGCAGCTGTATTCTGGCAAGTAAAGCAAAGGCAAAAGCTTTTCCAGGAATGGATGAATGTAGATTGGACAACAGCTGCTGCAGTGTCAACAGTGTTCTTTGTTTCTGTAGTCTGATGTCCTCTTATTCTTCAGCCAAGTCTCTGCTGAGCCCCTCAGACCTTCTGCCATAGCCCATGAAAGGTAGTTTGTTTGGTGGTATGATTGAGGAGATCTGGAGTCACATTGGATTGCCCAGTTATACTTGAGCTTTACTTATTCCAAAAGATAACTAAGCCTAGTGAATTATCAATATTCATGTGGCAATTCCATTGTAACAGTATGTCAGGTCGTAAATACAAGAGATACTTGTACTTATTTACTGTTTCACAGAATCTAGAAAATGCAAAATTTCTTAAAAAAAAAATAATTATTTTGAAGAAAAGTAGCCAAACTTGATTACAAAACTGCAAACTATGTCCCTGAAGACCTTTTCTTTTAAGTAAGAATCTAGGAGTGAAAGTCTAATTTGTTGTCATAGGGACACATTTTATAGGAGAAACAAGGCTGTTTCTGTTTTTCAGTTCTTTGATAAATTATAATTTTGCTATTATATTTTTAGAGAAAACAAACACAAAATGGGGAAAGTGATATCTGATAACAGAGGAGAACTATGATTTTCTTTTCTTTTTCTTTTTTTTTTCATGATTTTTAGCATCCAAGGCTGGAGCTCATTCACTGTGCATTCTATCACTAAAGTCATTCCCCTGAATCCTGGGAAAATAACAGAGAAGGAAGCCTTCACATTAATCAGAAAGAGGATTTTGCTAACTTTATAATGAGCCACTCTGGAAACACCCTGAGGGAGGTGAGTCAGGGCTTACAATCAAAGGCTGAAGTCTCAGGAGTGAAAAGACCAGTTATTTGCCTTCCTGATGGTTGAATTCTGTGTCCACCTGTTCCTTTCAATCTGCCTATTTAACAACCATTAAAAAGTCAGTGATTAAGGGCAGATGTTGAACAGACTGTGTTTCCAACACACCACTTTTAGTTCATTCATTTCCACACTGATTTTTTTTGGCAAAAGATGGTTTCAGTACAGTCCTTTTATTGTATCGACAGGCAGACATAATTTGTTCTTAGATTATTTTTTCTCTCTTTTCTCTCTCTTTGGCAACTTTTCCCCCTCAGTTTATGTTATTAACAGTTATCGAAACATTTTATAAACTTTCATTGACTTTCCAGCACTTGATCTCACAGCTGCGATAGACCTCACGAACCCCAGTTATTACAGTTGTCAGAAATAGATCCGTTATTTTCTCAGTATAAAGCCGATCCAATACTGCAGTTAACAAAATTGAAAAAAATGGAAGTATTTGCTGCTTCATCACTGGGCTTGACATTTCTAAATAATCTTATAGTTTCCATTGTCATTTCCACTGCCACTCAAAGACCCACACTCTGGGAAGTTTAGTCATGAAATTGCTCCATTACGCAGTAGAGTACGCAGAGTGAATAAGGTTCAAATCTGGACCAAAAGAAGCTTCTCATAAAAAGTAAAGATTGTTGTTATCTTTGCGGTGTTGCATAAATATAAAACTGAATATTATATATCATGAACATAAGCTGTGTTATAAAACTTAATATTATATCTCATGAACATAATCTGTGTTTGCTGATGACTGAACTCTGGAGTTAGAAAAGTTAACTCTGGAGTTAGAAAAGTTAGACTTTGGTGGAAAATGGAGTAGTGTCTGACACTGGAAGTTTGCTAAAGCTTAGCTAGGTATTGCTCTCATGTCTTTTTGAAGCAGAACCCATCAGTAATGTACTCATCGTATTGCTTTTGTAAGGAACCCTAGAACACGAACAAGTTGTTTAAAAATGCTTGTTACAGGTGGTATGGGAATCAGTCCAGATACAAAAGAGAAGAAATTCAGCTCTTATTTCTCTTGTACTTGATCTTGAAGTCTAGAAAAGAAAAACTTGGAGAAAAGTCACTTTGAAAACTCAGCAGGAGGCTTGACTGACTAAAGCCTGCACGCTTAGGCCCGTAATTGCATAAATGTTAATTAAATAAGACAACTAATGAGAACTGACTGACAGGAGCTAAGCAGAAGTAAAGAGCAGCTGCTTTTTGGGACTCTGCCACATGTAGTCTTCACTCCACTCCAGCAGCAACTTCCCTTATTTCCCTGTCTTTACTACTGAATGCAGGCTCAAACCAATAGCTCACAATTCCTCCCTTTCTGGCTTGGCTAATTCCCAAGATAAACAAGTCTTTTTGTTCCCTGAGGAAAGCTCAGCTCTGCTGGAGAAGTAAAAAGAGAATCAGGTAAGAGACAGGGTGACAAGGACAAGGAGAAAGAAGACTTGTTCCATCAGAGCAGAGGATGAAGAAAATGGGAGCAGATAAAAGCAGTAATCCCCCCAAAAGGTGAACGATGTCAAAGAGGCTGTAAGAGAAGACTGAAAGTGAGATATTTGGGAAATACAAGGGCCTTTTGGAAATACCATAAATCTGTTTAATTTTTTTCCAGTGGGGATTGCTGTTAAAGACCTCACAGTCCTGAAGCCAAAGAAGAATCAGAGAAGAGAAAAATGAATTGCCTGCCATACAAAACAAGAAAGGTGGATCTGAGGTAAAAGGAAGGATTCTGATGGAAACAAAGAAAAATATACTAATTGCTATTGTCAAGGGTAAATATTCCCACCGAAATGGCTCAAACATTACTGAGATGCACGTTAAAAGGAGAAGAGGCACTGAATTAGTATACCAGTCAAATTAGTTTTGTGAAAGGGTTGCAAAAAATTAGTACCACTGCAACCACACGAAAGTAATTGATTCCAAGAATTTGAATCCATGATACTTTATATTATAAATACTACAAGTACTATATCTGTGTGCTTACCATATTTTTAATGTCCTAGATATGGATAGCAGAAAAAATTATTTGGAAGAATAACACTGTCATTTCCGTTTGCGAAAGCTAAAAGATTTTGTCATTCAAGAGTATTACAATGTCAAGAAATAAAACTATTCCAGAAGGCTGATAAGTGCTAAGTAACCAAACCAGTATCTAGGGCTTGTTCAGCTTAAATGAAAAGGAAGGATAAAAAAGCCAGGCTGCTAAAAAATGCTTTCTAGTTCAAAATCATGGATTTGAGTTTTATAAAGGAATTCAGAAGTCAAATCAAGAAGATCTGTGTGTCAAAGGCTCTGCAATGAATTGAAGGAAATGTACACAGTACTTGGAGTTCGTTGCCAAGAGCAAGAGAAATTCTGCGGAGAAGAGCTCTAGCTTTAGCTGGATAACTAGGCAGCTGAAAAAGGATTCTAATAAAATACTGGAAACTGGATGTAAAAATCCCAAGAAAATATTGAACATCAAGGAATCTTATCAGGAAGATCAGAAAGTTACTGAAGAAGACGATAATTAATCAGAATCAGAACAATTAATTGTTCTGATCAGTGATGTGATGTAGGGGTCAAGCTAACTACAGGTGTGGCTAAACTAAATTAGCACTCTGCTTCTGTTTCCAGAAACCGGGACACCATTAGTGAATATGTAGCAGGAGTAAGATGGCTATGAGACAGATCGTATGGAAGTGGAAACTGAGTATGAAATGACAGGAGAAATTAAGCAAGCCAGTAACTCCCCATCAGGTACGTTCTCAGTGTAAAGAGTGGAATACCTGGTGGAATGGATTATTTCTAGTTTTTAGTTTTCTGACTATAGAAACATAGGAAAGTGCACAAATGAGTCTAGCAGCAATAATTTTTACCAAAAGTCTGATGTCGTAAGGCATCAAAAATAGTTCATGAAGCAGTAACTTTTCAGAAGGAAAAAGTTATCTAGGCAGCTGCAAATAGATGACTTTGACCTCTGCAGTGTGCAAAACTTAGAATATATTGCCAGAGAAAAAGCAATTAAGACTAAAGAGGCAAATAGGAATTGGTATAAAATGCAAGGAAAAGAAGGCCTTGCTAGTGAGGATTGATAAAAGAATTTTCTTCTATAAATGAAAGGTTCATAAAAAGAAAATGACAGTGGAGAAGAAAAGTTTAAGTTCATCAAGATAGGTTATAAGTTATCGGTGTGATGTGGTCCAGAGAAAGGAAATATAATTAGACATATCAGAAGAACTGGCAGGGGACTAAGAAGTATTAACGCAGAGCCCTAGAAAATTATCATGAAGAGTGCTACATATATTGTGATCATCCACATTCAAGAAAATGAAATTTGTATTAAAAGGAGTACAGAGATCGCTCAGAGAAAGGGCAAAATTTTCTGCAAACAGTGACTAACAGAATTTGGTTTAATAATCTCACTAAACAAAGACTGAATGACACATACTTGATCCCTCTGTGAGAGACCTTCACTTTCCTCTCTACTTTTCTAGAGCAAAAACTGTGGAGGAATTTACAAAGCTGAAAGAAAATATTGATATGAGAAAAAGAAAAAAGTGTATGCTGTGCACAAGTAAGTTTAGACTGGAACTAACGACATGTTTTAAAAAAACGAAACTTTGAACCTTCTTTCCAGGAAGAAGTAGGGTGAGAAAATGCAACAGTTTCAAGGATAGAATGTGGTTGCTTTATGAATCAATTCAAAGCATCTACTTACCATAGTTGAAGATTCATGATTTTTTCCTTGTTATGGCTTTATGTTCTGCCTTTTATTGTACAAACAAGTAGTTGGTGTGCATTACTGTCCAACTGAAATGGCCAAACATGGTCAGGTAATGTTTACAATATTTATCCTTTCCATTTTACTGCCGCAATTTATTTATTTATCCCTAACAGAGAGATAAATTTTTTATCTGCAAGATGTGATATTGGCCACTGCTAGATTTAGGGTGTTGATTGGTCCAAATAAATTTGAAATGGTCATTCCCATGCTCCTCTACTCTTATTTCTAAAAGAAAACATGAGTTTGAACAAGGGAAGAAGTACATAAACTCTCTGATTGTCACAAGTATTAGACTATCCATGAACTGATTTATTAAAAAACTCAAATACCTATTTATATTCCACTTGTCAAATGTAATGAAAATGCTCTGAAATGTTTATTGAACAGGTAAGATTTAATAGGTAACTGCTATCTTTGTTAATTAATTGAAAAAGTACAGAAAAAGTTGAATTTTCATAGGTCATAAGTTAATGAAAAAAGTAAATAACAAAAATATGTCCAGCAATATATGTGTATTAAACTGACTACTATATACCTAGACAGAAATATACTGATTTATATATGCATGTAGGCAAGTACTTCTGCTGTAACTTGCTGTTGAGAGTTACACGTTTGTCCTAAAGATCCTGACAGTCTTAGAAAGATGTGTCCGAGTAGCAACTAGATTCTTATGAAGCCTTTTTTCTAAGTAGCAATAAAGACTGACTTTTGTGTCAGTGGCACCATGAAAAAGATGCATTTCCTTGCTCAAAAAATGAAATGTAGTGTGCTATAGCTGTGCTTAGCATCTTCCTTTTCCCAGAAGGCACTTTCAGTCATTTCAACAAATCCCAGTGATACTACTTGCTATCAAACAGTGAAAATGAGTTCATATGCCAAGCTTGACATAATGCACTCCTCATTGTAGCATGTGTACTTGGTGGAGAGAAGCACTTTAGATGCAGTCTGTCTTTCTTTTTTCTTTTGACAGCTAAGCATCTGGGCCTCAGTGTCAGACAGCTGGGCTTCTGTCTTGGCCCTCAAAGGTCATTAGAAGGAGATGGCCAGATCTGTGAAAGACTACAAATCTAACAGGTCAGTGACTGCGTGCTAAGCAAGTAGGCTCCAGGAGCAATATCCATTGCTCAGTGGTAAGAACATACGTGCACACAGTATTTATATTGGTCCACGTGTGCATGAAATGTATACCTGCATGTATGTATACACATAGAGATACACATACGCACATATATATACTACAGAGTCATTCAGACAGAGGTAGAAAACTGTGTAAAGGTGATCCAAACCACCAAAATACCAACGGAAAAAATGCTTTCAGACAGTATTGACTTCACCCAGGGTCTGAAGCAGCCACCTTTTTACTTGGAGAAGTACCCTAGGCAACTGAACGCATTGAAAGCACCAGCTATTTTTTTAAGCGCACCTACAGAAGCATAATATGCTACTTCTTCCTGAGTTCTTGTTTGCTGAGATCAAGACCTGAGTCATAATTCTCAATGTTTAGCCGTACAGGATTAAGTATATGTATTTTTTGAGAACTTTCAAGTTAAAAGCAAATAAAGAGAAAGCTCCAGCAAGCTTTATTGACTCGAAGGCTACCTGTTCACCTGGGTGTCAGAATCTGCCTACCCTGGTTGCAGATACCTGTAGGGTAAATTAAAATCTGAATTGCATTATGAAAAAGAATCATATTGTTAAAAAAATTAGTTCAAATACATACCTCTTTTTCCCTTCCCCCCCTTATAATTACTTTAGATCCATCACGAGAACTTTATTACAGAAATCTTGCATTTTTTATCTCTTGTTAGTGAAACAAGCTTTAAAGAAAAATAAGACAAAATTCATTGAAAATTAGTGGAAATTAAAAGTAAACATCTGAAAAGTAAATGTATTGTACTGTTCTTTGAATAATTAATTTGATAGATACTTTTTCCCGTCATACTTAGCATATTATTAATTTAATATACTTAATAAGATACTTCACATACTTTAGTAGAACAAAACAGGCCTCATGGATAGATAGATCTGAAAGAATTTAAGTCAGCTGAGACTTACACCATGTTTAATGGGATACATTAAATCTCATATCTGTTGTCTGGGACATGAAGTAAATTCATGGAATGACAGACTTCATGAAAACTTTCAAGTCTTTTAAGATGACTGAAGCTGAGTATCATTAGAAACCTCCTGGTCTTTAGTGTGAAGATACACATGAAAATGCTCATCTCTAATCAGGCAGAAGCATCTGCAACAACTATTAGATATAGCAGCTTTGGCATTGCTCAAGCCCTAGTTTTTCTTATTTTCTTGTGAGTTTTTGTGACTGTGTCCTTATTTGACTTCAGTGACTGACTAAGACATGTGTGTGTTACACCTCTTTTAGGGAAAAAGCTATTTTTCAGTGCTTTCAGTAGCCTCTCTCTGCCACCTCCACAAATGTGCCTTAATGATATAGTCTACCCTGCAGTACTGCAGCTTTCAAAACCTAAGTTTTGACATAATAGTTGTTAATATTAGAATGGGCTCTGCTACATTAGAATTAGAATGGGCTCTGGGCTCTTACATTATGTTGCTTCTCTTTTTTTTTTAACTGTATCGCTTATTGGTTAATTTTAACACATTTATCCAAAACAAAGTGTGGCATAAATAAAAACCCAAAACAGAGAGACATATTTATAAACAAATTAGATAATGTTTGCAAAGTACTTGAAATGTGGTTTGCTAAATCAGCACTACATTTTATCAATTTGAAATAATTAAATCATAAATAACTAGGTTTTCTTGTAATTCTGCTTCATATTATGTAGACTGGCGAATTGTCAAGAACCATGATGATTCCAGCTCTTCACCAAAGCATGGTATCTACTGTTCAGCAGAAAATTAAGTTATGTCTATTTTTCACCTACAAGTGATATTCTGAATTTATGCAGTCCTTAAAATATTCATACTGTAATATGGATTTTACTTAATGTGGAACTTATTCTTAGGGAAACTACTTAGGAATTCAATTTTTTTTGTTAGTAACTTTAAATGAATTTGTACTTTCTAGTGAAATAAGAAAAAAATGTCCACATATATGTAGTGATTTTGAAAATTTTACTGGTTTGCTGGGATTTTTATTGATCTTCCAAAATATTTTTGCCTATTGTAAAGTGCAGTTAGATATTCCATCAACAGCTAGTCCTGATTAGCTGTCAGAGTATAATCTTTAATGTTCCCTCTTTTCCCCAGGCAATCACATTCTGTATTTAGTCCAGATTCATACGGATTCTGAACCTTCCCTACTTTTTTCAGTTACTAAATGCCTGTTGCCTGAAAATAGCAGGATATTAAGAACTAAAAGATTAAGTTGTAGTGCAATTCAAAACTCACAGTTTATATTCATTAAGTACAGCACACAATGGGAAATAACATACGAGAGTAGAAACCAGAATTTGAAGTAAAAAGTAAAGGTAAGAATAATTGGAATTATAGTTTTGATTTAAATTGGCAGTTAACAGCAAACCATTCTGAATGATCATGTTCTCGAAAGTGTTCCAAGTTTTATGTTACAAATTCAGGAGGATTTGAAAATGCCAACTGTAGTAAAATTATCTGTGTAACAATTGTTTTATACTGACAGGTCACTCATGGGGAAAAATAGTTTAAATGGACCTTGTCTAAAATAAAATTCTTATAATTCAGGACAGGAACTCATTGTTCATCACACTTACATTGAGAAGTTAGTACACTTGGGTTCCGTAAATTTCAAGGTTAGATAGTCAAGAATATCTGTGCATTCAGCTGGGTTCTTTGCTGATCTTTGCTTCCACAAATTTCAGGTTTTCCAGTATAGAAATCATTCATAGGTACAGAATGGTGAAGCATACAATATTTTTGCAATCCTTCAGGCCCCAGGGCAGATTTTGGTTGAAACTAGTTTATATTTTAGAATTGAAAAGAGCAGGATGAATATAAATTAAGTAAAAAATAAATCACATTTCTCCTAACATTACATTATTGATTTATTGTTCTCTTTAAAGACCACGCCATGTCTTATAATTCATCACATCACGGATTAAACTATAGAAAGTAATTCTCAATAGTATTCTGTTTATGAAACTTCCTCTTTTATTTCGGAGAGTCACATGGTTATTTATGGATTCTATCAGTAACCCTAATATACAAAATACCGGAGTACTAGAAATTACTTTTTAAGAATATGATGGTCATTAGACTTGTGTTCTGCAATGCAGTAATTGAGGTACATGAAAAAGTTTTTATAGAGCAAGCAGATCTACTCTAACTCTCAAACTTGAGCTACAAGTGTATGAGCGATTCTAGAGACCATGGTCTCTGTTTTCAGTGTACGTGTGCTCACTGACAGTTGAATGCTTTTACATAAGGTTACATCACAACATTTTAATTTTAATATTTCCAGGCTACTTGTCTATATTTGTTGCAGGAGGAGAATCTAGTTCATGCTAGATTTACATGAATCTGTCAGAGATTAAAACTCAGAGGTAGGACTTCATTGAGAGTCATGGAATTAGGTTAGATTTACTGTAGTCTTAAGTATTAAAGAAGCCATCTCAAGTTTTGGTCAACCTGGGGTAATATTTTTAATTTCGGATGCATGTGGGATAAACTTAAATATTAGACACATTCAACACCCAAAGCATCTTCACACAATGAAATTTAGAAAAGTGGACTGTCTTGGAAAAGTAGTGGCTTTAAAAGTTGCTTTCTTGATTCACTGAATCATTATTGTTCGTTTGATTTTTTTGGCACGTATTTTTCATTGGGTAGCAATGTGCATTGTTAAAAAAAAAAACAAGGAGAAACAAAAGTTTACATTACTTTATCTGCAACTGATCCATAATATCACACAACATGGATACTTGTACCGCTTAGAAAACTTTGAGTTCTTTTCAGCACATCTCTTATATTCTTTCTGCTCACATGAATGCATTTTTCAGCCTTGTACTTGCTGTATGCAGCATATCACAGACTATCTGCTTGGAAATCAGATGGTTAGCTGAGTTCCCACCCTGTTTCCAATCTCCTGTTGCTATCTTCATTGCCAAGTATCATGAGGATGCTGTGATTTTCAAGCTATTACTTCACTTCTGATGTCTCAGTCTAAGCTGGTAGGCATCTGGTTTAGCGGATGTTTCAGAGAGGGAGATTTTCCAAGATAAATAGTAGTTCAGAAGGAAGATTCCCTGCAATACTAAGATATTATATATAGTTTCATGAGGACAGCGTAGGAACTTCAGAAAGAAAAGGAAAAGCACACTTCAATTGGGTTATGGTGTCTAAATGTCTCAGATACTGAATGTCAATACTGGACAATGGAGGGTAAATTATCTCAGAGAATGTGCTGCCCTGATTTTCCTGTGTTAATTTCAGTAACTCCAAGTAATTTGGGTGTCTATGTTTGTATTCCATGAAATCCTAAAGTGTGACATTTGATAGGTGCAACCAAGGTAAGGAAAGCTCTGCTGATTTTGGTGTTTTGTTTTGTGTTTTTTTTTTTTTGGCCCAGGCTTGTCAGTTGCCTTAACTATCCAGGGAGACTTTTTCAAAGGGTCTTTGAAATTCTGATTATATTATAATAAACACGCATTTAGCCACTGTTTTTAGCAGATACAAGTACCTGCAGCCAACTAATGATGGCTTATGAAAATAGCAAGGAACTTTAATTTTTGCTTTTCTTTCTCTTTCTTTGAATGTGAACTTTCTTAAAAAAGTAATAAGACTATTTTGCTCTCAGTTTTTTTTAGTTGCTCTTGGTTCCTCTTTCTTACATATCCCTGAATATCCTTGACAATGTAGCAGCTTTTTTAACAAAATTTTTGTTTCATTTTAAGAAAAGATCTTTTGAGAAGATCTTTTTGATTTTTATTTTATGTTCGGGTGGACTCTTTCTATGCAGTTGTAGTCCATACAGTCAAAACTGAGCTTAGATGAATCTTCATCCACTTCTCACCAATATTTGTGTGAAAATTAGCCTTAAAGTTGGCTAATCAAAAAAAATATGCAAGAACCAAGAGCTAGTAAACTATTTAATCCCTGAACACGCTGTTCTGTAATAAACAACATTTTAAAAAGTTCAGCATATGATCAAGTTTTCTTTAACACTTTTTATCAAGTGTATTAAAGAAGAGCAAAACCAATCTTGCCCTCTCAGGGTTTTGGTTTGTAATGGATTTTTTCCCCTGAACTTCAAGCACCAAGTGATGTTAGGATGTTGGACACAACAGGATTCTGCATCCTCTTCTTGAACTCATCATTTTAGGAATTCTTACTATAAAATATCCAGTATTTGTCAAGGTTTGTTTTTTTGAAATTCTAACTAAATTGACTGATTTAACTTAAGAAGGTAGAGTTTCCTATTATTTCTGTAAGATTGTCTCCCATTAAAAATAAAACCAGTATCATATTTTGTTGTTATGTCTTCCTGTTTAATAAAGGAATATGTTTGGGGTTTTTTTAATCATACCAAGGAATGTGGTATCTGCTGATACACGGGCATTAATTTTCTAGGAGTAAATTTGGGAAATATTATTTATTATCTCACCATTTTCACCATTTGTCATATAATTTTATAAACATTCCTATCCATCCCATGATTCAGTCCTTTTTAGCAAACCCTACCCATTAACTTTTGGGAGATTTTTACAATGTGTCATCAAAAAACACTTGTTTTGCACAAGTCTTAAATTCTAAGCAATCAACCATTTAAAGAAAATGTCCTTTTGACTCTACTTTCATTTATGACTTTCAATAAAGATGGTATAGACATAGATTTCTCTTATGCAGATCACAGATCTGCTTCCTATCTTGGCTTGGCAAAGAACTATTTTTATATGTCAGCGTTATTTATTTAGGGCATTGTGCATGCATTTAGGACACTGATATGTATTGTACTGCAATATAGAGCATGAACTAGACTGCCCATTATATCTTGAGATCTCAGACTAAAAATAAGATTTAAACAAAGTATTACAAATTACATTTTTCTTTCCTTATTTTGCTTTCCATTTTTTTACTCACTTGAGGCTGTTTACCTCTACATTTATTAAAACTTGGTCTCAAATTCTTACAAAAATCTAGTTTTGTAATGGTCAGAGGTACCTAATTTTAGCTACTGAAAATAACATTAATTAGACTCAGTATGCACTCATTAATCTCCCCAGTCTGTCATCCCTAATGCTATACTCAGGTCTTTTTCTCCCTTTAATTTTAGTTTCCCTTGCCAGAGCTTTGCTCTTAAAATTTTCCTTCTGCTGCTTTCTGATTCCTCCAAGTCATTTCTCTTCTTGATGTTCTATTTATACTCATAAAGATCCACTGGCTTATTTGACCCCTGCTTTGTTCCACTGTTTCCAATACAGACCCAAAATGTTTTGCTTTCTCTCAAAAGTTCTCTGAATTCATAAGTTTTCAGGTCTGCATCCAGCACGAATATGATGTTCCCAACAAATGTATCTGAAAGCATTAAGAAGGAAGGAACAATTTGCTATTTTGCCTCTCTTAAAGTAAGACAACCTAGCAGTGTCATTGTCACTGAAATTTTATAATTGACTCCTCTGGAGTAGGGAAGGCTGAGTGGTAATTCCATTTTCCTTCTATGATACATGTTCTATGATACATTTATTTGTGGGTCCTTGAGAACTTCAGCCTGTACCTTAGGAGGGGTAAAAGCTAATTATCCAGCAACCTAAAAAATATTTTTAGAAGAACTGAAGAATATAAAAGGCAATTTTATGTAATTTGTTATAGATTTCTTTAACAAGCGAGATTTTACCACCAGTGGATAGTCAGAGAAAATTCGACTAACAAAAATCTACCACCGCATAGTAATTTATAGCTATTAAATAAGTATATGACTAAGTATAGTAGAATACAGAAGATTACAGTGCATTGCATATTCTAAGTAAAATGCATAGAGTGAAAACAGGGACCTAACAAAATAATTTTACGTAATGCTAATATGAAACAGTGTCTGAAATTGATCATATGATTAAAAGAAAACTATTCCAGGCAAAGAAGAGATGAGATGGGAAATATTTTTTCTTTTTTTTAATATGATACAGAGGCAGAAGAATTGTGTATTTCATTTTTCAGCTTTTTCAATTTCCAGTTGTTTTTCAGGTTTCAAAACATGATGTTCAAATAAGTTCAGTTTGTCAAAGATATTTTCATATACTTAAGCTTAACGGACATAGCATTATAAACCATGTTTATCTCCTTTAAATATTGTATTCTATGTATGCATGGCTGCATAGTCATTGATAATATGTATCATATAAACATGTATGTATAAAGTTTGTCAATGACTCCATAGTTATTCCTGGATAGCTCCAGTATTTGAAAAGTAGAATGAATTAAAAGTAAGCTTCACATTTTGGAATAGAATAAGTTTGCTTTTCCTTCTCCTTTTTAAAAATAATCTTTGGCATGAATTCTGCTACCATTCACCTGGGATTGCCATAAATCGTACATATGTTATAGTGGATACTCATTTACCAGCTTGCATAAGACAGCTGTAAAAATGAGAATACCAATTAAGAATAGAGCCCATTTAAACAATTAAACAATATTTTCTTCTGTTCTCCTTTTTCCAAAGAGGGAAAAAGGGATCCATGAAGTCTGATAAAGGCAGAAGAAAGGATCAGAAGGATGGATAAAAATAGATGAAAAATTAAGTAAAAAAAGTCAGGGTGATGAAATGTGGAAAAAAAGAGTGGTTAATTACTGTGCACAACTTGTAAGTAACCCATGAATAGTTTATAAAGAATCTGTTATGCAGGTGGTAGCCAACTATGTAATGCATCAGGAGAGTCTAACCTCTTGTCCTTTCAGACAAAATGGCAAATGACAAGCTAGCCTTTGTCCTTTCCATGAAAGATTTTTTTGTTCGACCTTGAAACCAGAGTCTTTGCCATCACCTTGATATATACTCGTGGTGAGGAGGATGGAAGGGAACAGGAGGTAGGAGCTAAGGCTGACAAGTAGATGAACAGGCAAGAGAGATGTGGGAGTGATGGAATGAAAATCAGTGGCAGCCTAGTTCTCCCCAGGGCATTGGAGCAACACACGCTCCTTCCCCACACCTTGACATCCATTGCCACCCCTGGCCAAAGGAAGGAGTTCGTTGAGCATTTCAGGGGCCAGACTGGATGGCTCTGCTGTGAAGCAAGGAGGGCGCTACATAGGTTCTGTAATCTCAGTACTGGCATCACATAAATCCTTAGTGGTTTTATTTTTAAAGGTTCAGAATAATCACTTGGCATATGATCACAGCCAAAAATTTGGCTGACAGCCAAAAATTTTGTGACTATTAGTTTATGTATGCGGGTTTGGTGAGCTGATTTTTTTTTGCTACTGTTTTTTTTGCATAAACAGTAGGGGAGTCAGTTATTCAGGTACCTTACAGTAGGTTCCTGTGTCATCTTAGCACAGGGTATGCTGTTTAGCTTCCAGTTGCCTCTCCAGAAGAAAAACAGGCCCTGGGCTTATCTCTGTCTATCCTGTCTAGATTTCTCAGATACCTCTGGGCACATTAAAGGGGCTAGATCTAAGATAAACCAAGATCAATTGTGAAATCCCATATCCTTCAGTGAAAAAAAAAATCTGGATTTATTCAATGTTAATTTTGCTTATTTCAAGAACCGGAGTTGCTATGAGCAGATTTCTCCTACCAAAATGTGTGGTACTGAATTCCTTCACAAAACCGTATATATATATATACACCCAAGCACACCCATTTCACCCTGAGGTGACATCCAGTGTGGTTAGTCTACTGTGAAATAAGGGAGTCCAATATCATTTACAGGTCATGTAAATGTCAGTCTCAGCAGTTCCTTCCATTATGAAATATGCTGGGCTAAATTTACTGCTCCAGTGGGATACCTCTGCAATGCTCTGCCGGTGCAAAATAATCTACTACAACTGGTATATTGGTAGGTGAACTGGAATGGGAGATCCACAGCTTTCCCAGTATCAGGAACTGCAGGCTGTTTTTCCCACTTTCTTGTTTTAAAACCGTATATATATATATCTAGGGGTTTTGGAATTAAAGAAACCTTTTGTCTGTCTCCTGTAGGGCACTGTGTCTTGAGTGTCTGCCACATGGTACAGCGTGAGGCTGGAAGTGGAGATCAGTCAACTTCGGCTTCCTTCCTCTGCTGGATAAATCCAAAATGATGTAGGGCACATATCCATAGATTTTTTTTTTTTGATTGTTTAGGGCATGCTATTCAAAACAAACCAGTCCTTTGATCCAGCTAAAGACACAACATGGATAAGATGAGCATCCTGGCTTATAGCTTTCTTTTTCTGCCAGCTTTCAGTTCTGAATGAGGTTTTTATTTGCCAAAAAGCTTGATTTTCTTTCTCACTAAGATCTTTTGATGTTCAGAAAAGGAAGATTTTCCCTTCAAGAGTTGTATTTTTCTTAATCTCTCTGCTTCTTTATTCTATAAATGCTGCCAAATTTGTCTTTCAAGACATCGATCAATGAAATAACTCAACAGAATTTTGTCATGTCAACACTTCCTTACAAAGATTTTATAATTTCTTCATTCAGAAAGTCACAGTCTAATCTGCATGTTTTCTGTGCAGAAGTAATAAAAATGTCAATTTTTTTATTTTATTCTTAGAAGTACTGACTTAAAGTTGTCACCTATTCCAAGTCATGCTTAGCGGAGTCCAACCAGTTTCAAGGCATTATCAGAGAAGAAGAATACACATAGTTGGTGGTAAGTCACAGGAGCATATCTATAGGCCATACATATCCATTTGTATTGTGCAATGAGAAATATCCATGAGGGGGCTTCTAATCTCATTACATTTGTTCAGCTCAAAAGCTGCAATGAGGCGATTTACTGTAAAATCAGGCTCATACTCTGCAGATCATAGGATTTTAGTTTCTGAAGCTTATTAATGTTAATGCAACATTTCTAATTTACTTCGTCGGTTTTCAATGAACCCAGAAGCATCAGTTCAATAAATCACTCCAATACAAGCTTCATTATGATCAGACCTAAGGAACCTGTTCCTTGCCCATCTGGTAGGGCTATGGGGAGAATAAGGCCATGCTTGTATGCTTTGCTACATGAGAGTTCAAATATATTTAACTGGTCTCCATTTCTGGTCACCTAGCAAAGCTGTTTTTCCTTTGGCAGCTACACAAACACGGTTTCTCCTCAATGCTGGACAGAAAATTTAAAGGTGTTAATGTGGCTCAAAGACATCATTTGCATTCTGGGAAGTTTTCAGCTGAGATAAACTATACAGTAGCTCAACTTTCAGCTTCAGATGAAGTTCTCCTATCCCATTGTAATTTCTGCAGGCTGGCTAATGCCTGACATAGCTGCAAGTTGGTTGTGAGACTGTGGTTTCACAGAGAATGAAACATAAATAGAGGTGCTGTTGCTTTCCTTCGACATAGTCCTGCCAAGTTTCACCAGTTCTAGTTTCACGTTGCCAAAAAAAAAAAAAGAAGAGGAAGAACTTCATCTGTCATCCTCTGTTTGTCATATAAAGCTAATAAAGCATTGGCAAAACAACTTGAAAACATATAATTTTTAAATTTTTAAATTTTTTTTCCATTAGGCAACACTCCTGCCATTTAGAATGTGCTTTTTGTGCAACATATAAAGACAAACAGGCCACAATACACGACCGAAAAGACTCCTGCTCACCTCTGCGTCTGCTGCTTCAGGAGAATACTGCACATAAAAAGATAGCAGGCATTGGAAGGTTTGGTACAAACCTGAAGGACTGTTAAAGAAATGTTTTGATTTCAGAAATATTTTTGTAAGGATCCCCAGCAGTATTGTTGCATGAATCAAACAATAAATGAGGAAAACTCTTTAACAGTGTAGCATAAAGAGTGCTCACAAGGTAACACAAACAAAATAAATTCTTCAGACAATTTTATGTCAGATTGTGACTAACTGGTTGCTACAATTAGGAATGATCAGAAGATAGTCTTTGCAGGGAGGTTTTCTGAGTTCTGAGTATGACAAAATACCATGGAACTGTATATCTGCTTTAGATACTAGATGTACAAGTAACAGTAGAGGTACAAAATACAGATAATAGTTAGGCACAACTGACAGAATGTTGTTGCAAGCTGACAAGCTCCTATGGATTTGATCCAAAGTTGATTCAGTCACATTTCAGAAATAATGGTTAAAGAACAAGCTAATATTCCTTGTCCATTTGCTAATTATTAAGGTAGTGATTTACATAATTTCCCAAGAATTTCTTTTAATACTTTTTAATAATTTGCTGTTATTTGTAAGTACTCAATATTATAATTTTAAGATAGACTATGTTTCCATACCTTTGTCTAGTTTTGTGTTTCTACTTCCTTCATGGACATCTGATTCTTTTTTTATTATTTTTTGTTACATCGCTTGAATAAATGAAAATCTACTTTTCCAGAGTAAGTTGAGATACAAAATTAAAGTAGTATTTGCAGGTATTCCTAAGAGAAAAATAATTTACTAAATGTTTGTAAAGAATGAACATAATGTGATATGAAAGGAGCCAAAGTTATCATCAATAAAGATGCTTCAAGGAACATTCAAAAATGAGGATTAGACACTTATTTCTTCCTGGTCTAAAATATAAATTGAAGTTTTGCAGTTTAAGTTATATAAAATGCAGGTTTGAAAAGGAAAATCTCATATTCCAGACATCTTAGTTAATTTTAAAGGTATAGGCTCTTTTCCATTGCCTAGAACTTTTCCTGAAAACCTATGTTATTGATCTTTGTCATAATCATAATACGTTATCCATACTTACTTATTTTATGCTCATCATGTTACAGGGATGTAATTAGTGCCTTTTATAAGCCTCATTTCTGTGATTATAAATCTGAAATTAATTCTATTTTATTCATTTTGGACAAGTACATTGTAATTGTGATCCTGCACATTACTTTTAATCTGTTACGCCAATCCCTTGGAGATATTTCCCTTATTTGTTCTGCATACAGATACAGGAAGGAGAAGGAATTTGTTAGTTGAGAAAAAATGAAGACAATAAGGACTTGTAGTGGAAGTGTTAATGCTCAAGAATGCACAGACCTTTTGCTCTGGAACCAGTGGTGCTCTCTCATGCTCTATAAAAATTTTATTGCATATATATAAGTTACAATAAGGCATTGTACAATATCACGTGTGGGTGGCCATCTGGCTTAAGACCTCTTCCATCAGAGATTCTCCTGCTTCCTCACGTTAATCCTGAAACTTCAGAATGTTTCCAGGGGCTAGAAATCCTTCAGCTGTGTTTTAAAATGAATCATGAATCTTACGGAAGAAGAGGAATGTAAAAACAGTAAAAGGCTTAGAGACCAAAACTGATAAAGCTGAAAGTAGTGGTTAAGAGTACTACTTTTGCATTTGAATGAGCAATCAATAGCACGTGTTATTTGACTTGATCTTTAAATGCCTAGAATCATAAAAACTCTACTCATTCTGATCTATGAAGTCTCCTTTCTTTGCTTCCAGAAGCAAAACAAGACCCCTGTTTTTCCAACTGAGAGAAGAAAAAGCAATTTCCCATGCAGTGCATTTAAAGATATGGGAATACTAAGATGCAAAAAAGACGTGTTGTAACTATGCAGTACTCAGACAAAAAAAGTCGTAGGCAAAGGATAACAGGAGCTCTACTCTTACGAAAAAAAGCAAAATAACGCATAGAAAACACTCAACTTCCACCAGCTAGCACCTTTCCTTCTGTCTATTTATCTGCCTTCTTTGTGTTTTATTGTTTTGTAAGAAGAATGTGTTTTGTCACATTCATGAATTGCAGATCAATTTCTCATGAACTGGCAGGACTGATAGCAGTAGTTCTTCTCAGTAGTCTAAAATACCACTTCTTTCTCATTGTTTGTCTTTTATGTTTCCCCCTTATCTATTTTTTCCTCCTCAAAAATGGACAAAGTTGCCTGGAATACTAGATGGCAATTACATTCTGCAGATGATTTCTGTAAATTGGTCTACTTTTCAAGCATTTATTAGCAAAATTATTTTTGCTGAGAGAAGATCACCTTAAGAAAAGGAAGAAGGTAGAATATGTAGGCTCCAGATCAGAAAGTGTCAATATTATATACATTGTTAGATAATAATCATTGCCTTTATTATTTAGAAGTGTTTTCAACATTCTTATTATTTCAAAGCATAATTTTCTAGGTAGTGTTTATTTTTAACTTAATCTAGTTGTTCTTTGCTTGTTTAGTATGCCTTTAACTGTGTTATTTTCCTTCATTTTTAGCTGCAATAAAATATGACAGATTTTTAGAAATTCTCAATGTAAGTCATTGGTGAATATGAGAAAGATTATACAAAAGTTGGCATTTTTGGAAATCTCATTATTTACAATGCTACTGTGTGTTTCATCTTAAAGAACCAAAATGTTGTTGCATTACTAACTACTGTAATCATCACTTTAAGGATCATAAAATAACAGCCATGGAATGTTTTGGTTTGGAAGGAACTTCTACAGATCATCTAGTCAAAATACCCTTCCATGGGCCAGGACATCTTCTATATTAGATGAGGTTGCTCAAAGGCCCATCCAACCTGACCTTGAACACTTCCAGGGATGGAACATACACAACTTCTCCGGGCAAACTCTTCCAGTCTTTCATCACATTGTAAAGAATTTCTTCCTTATGTCCACTTTCAGTATAAAACCATTGCTGTTTGTCCTATTACTACAGGCCTTCATAGAAAGTCACCCTCCATCTTTCTTGTAAGCCCCATTTTACATACTAAAAGGCTGCTTCCTTGAGCCTTCCCTTCCCCAAGCTGAACAACTCCAACTGTCTCAGCCTTTCTTCACAGGAGAGGTGCTCCAGCCCTCTGTTCATCTCTGTGGCCCTCCTCTGCACCAGCTCTAGCAGGTCCATGTCCATGTCTTTGCTGAACTAGAAGTCTCAGACCTAGATACAGTGCTCCAGGTGGGGTCTCACAAGAGCAGAGTAAAGGGCTAGAATCACCTCCCTCGACCTGCTGGCCACATTTCTTTTGATGCAGCCCTGGATACAGTTGTATTTCTGGGCTGCAAGTGTGCACTGCTGGCTCATATCCTGCCTGTATTCTAAAGTGCTTCTCCAAAGAGCTGCTCTCCATCCATTCTCCAGCCAGCCTGTATTTGTGCTTAGGAGTGCCCTGACACAGGTGTGGGACCTTGCACTTGGCCTTTTTGAACATTGTAAGAATTGATACGCACGCAGACAAACCCAGATGACCAAACCACAGCTAGGGTATTAATGAAACGTTTATTACCAAATTGGAAACCTTAAATACACTGCTAAATCATGCAGTGGGAGAAAGAGCAGCCCAGGAAACTTGTTTTGGTGCTTTTATAACAAGACTTTTCAGATGCACATAACTTAAAGGCTCTGTTCTCCCCTGTGCTTTTTATGGTCTCCCTCTCTCCCAGCAGGGGTCTCAAGCATGTGAGAATTTTTATCTCTTCTTGCAACAGGGGAGTTCACTTCTCAAAACAGGCAGACAGAAAATTAGGTAGTGCTATTCACGGGAAAGAATTTTCTCTCCACATTGGATTTTTCCCAGGCCTAGTTTTCCCAATAGCAAAAACCTCCTTGAGTGAAATTATTTTTCCTCCTCGAATAAACCTTTTGCATTTAATTTTCAGTCTCTGCAAACTTCAAGAGGTTCACATAGGCCCATTTCTGAAGCCTGTCAAGTTCCCTATGATTGGCATCCCTTCCCTAAAGCACATCAGTTGCACTACTGAGCTTGGTGTCATTGGCAAACTTTCTGAGTGTACTGAATTCCAAATGATGAAGATACTAAACAGACACTAAATAGTATTGGTCCCAGTATGGACTTTTGAGGGACACCACACATTATTAGTTTCTACTTGTCCATTGAGCTGATGACTGTGACTCTTTAACCATAGTCATTGAGCCAATTCCTTATCCATCTACCAGTGCATCCATCAAACTCATATCTCTCCAATTTAGCAATAAGAATGTTTTGGGCGACCATTCAAAGGCCTAACAGAGCCGTGAGAAGCTTGAGAGATGTGAGAACAGAGGTTACAATTGAAAATCAGAGCAAAAAAAACCCTAAAATTGTTAAGTACTTCAGTCTTCTTCATGTTTGTTATCATCATTCTTCTATCTTTTTTATCTGTATTTGTACATTTTCTTTAATCTTCCTTTTCTGGCCAATGTATGTATAGAAGTTCTTATTATTCTTTGTATTCCTTGCTAAATTCAGCCTTAACTGAACCATATCTTTCCTTATCCCATCCCTACACATCTAGGCAACTTCCTTATATTATAATCAGGAAACTTGTCCTCGGTTCTACTGCCTGTGCATTTCTTTCTTATACTTTAGTTTGATCACAAGGTCCTCACTCAGCAATGCTGATCTCCTGCCTTCCTGCCTGATTTCTTGCACAGGGAAATTGAGAACTCGTGTGCTGTAAGAAGAATATTCTCTGAGCTCTGTTTAATGCATTTATTCCTGAGGGCAGTTTCCTGGAGGTCACATCCACTAACTGAAAGTTTGCTGTCCTAAAATTCATGGTCCTGACTCTATTTTTCAGCTGGCCCATATCTTTTAAGATTGTAAATTCTACCAGGGTATGATCAGTGCAGCTATAGCTGGTAGCACTCTTGACCGCTCTAATAAGTTCAGCTATACTCAGATGTGTTTGTTACTTTCAATACCTAAAATAATCACGAGACAATTATGAGAAAAGATACTTCTAAAAGCTCTGAACAACTTAAATAAACATGTATTCAGAAGATTTTGGCAATAACAGTAATCAAGTAAACTAACAGTACATATATATTAGAATAATTAATATTTGACATTAAAATTTTAAATCAGCAAAAGTGCTAGTGCATCCTTTATTTCTAAAGCCATCAAGGAACGTTATAATTTTCTTTAATATCTGAGACCCATCAAAAAGTTTTCCAATATGAACTAAATTATTTGGAGAAAATGGAATTAGATGGCTTAAAATGAACAATATTGCAGTTCTAAAGTTTAAACTCCTCTTTTAAAATGTCCAATATTTTCTGTAGCCCAGGCTTTTTTTCATGATTTGAAATTCAGCATGTCTGCTGGATTTGACAGATAGCCTGCGTTGAAAAAGTATCGTTCATGAAACTGACAAATTCAACTAACTGCAAGTCATTTAAAAAAAAAAGCTGATTATTTTGGGAATAATAAAAATCTGATGACCTCTAGTATTTTTGCACTACATTTCAGCAAATTCATCTAAATTAGATATTGATAGTTTAATTCAGGTTTTGCAAAATTATAACTGAAGTATTTTCAGTAAATAAGGAGACAGAGAGAAGAAAAGATAACCAAGATAAAATAATCATTTTGGGTTTATTTATGGCATATATTTATTTTATCACCTTAAATCAACTTCTCAAGTATGATGGCCGGGGCCAGAGGAGAGTGAATGGTGCTGCATCCAGCTGGAGGCCGGTCACTAGTGATGTCCCCCAGGGATCAGTGTTAGGGCCAATTCTATTTAATAGCCTTATTGATGATATGGATGAGGGGATTGAGTCCACCATTAGCAAATTTGCAGATGACACCAAGTTGGAGTGGAGTGTTGATCTGCTGGAAGGCAGGAGGGCTCTTCAGAGGGACCTGGACAAGCTGGAGAGATGGTCTGATTCCAAGAAGGCCTTCCAAGAAGGCCAATGGCATCCTGGCGTGT
>VZRE01015494.1:4889-15963 GCA_013396775.1 Cephalopterus ornatus | reverse complement strand
GGAGAGACCGGGATGGGATATTGGGATACCCCGGGATGGGATATTGGGAGAGACTGGGATGGGAACGGGAGAGACCGGGATGGGATATTGGGATAGACCGGAATGGGATATTGGGATAGACTGGGATGGGATATTGGGATAGAGGTGGAACGGACACCGGGATAGATCGGGATGGGAACCGGAATACACCGGGATAGAGGTGAGATGGGAACCAGGATGCAGTGGCATGGAGGTGGGAACGGGCACTCGGAGGCACCGGGAGCACGGGGATGCAGGCAGGGATCGGAACCGGGATACCCCGGGATTCAGGAGGCAGGAGCTCTGCTCTGGTGCTGTACCAGTCAGGAGGGGCGGAGTGAGCCCGGGAACTGGGGGGGCCCCGAAGGGATGGGACTGTACCGGCCGTGGGGCTCAGAATTCTACCCAGATCAGTTCCCAGCTGCTGTTCTTCATCTCGTCGGTGTTTCATTCCCTCCCTTCCCCTGCAGGTGTTGTTGCCATGAACAGGATCCGGATCCACGTGCTGCCCACGAGCCGGGGCCGCCTGACTCCGGTGCCGCGGCCTCAGGAGCCGCTGGCCTGCGCCTTCAGCCCCCGGCCCTGCTCCCAGCCCCGCCTGGAGGGGCAGGAATTCTGCATCAAGCACATCCTGGAGGACAGGAACGCTCCCTTCAAGCAGTGCAGCTACGTGTCCGCCAAGAACGGGAAGCGCTGCCCCAACGCCGCCCCCAAACCTGAGAAGAAGGATGGGTGAGCGCCTCTGCTTCCTGGTTTTCCTGGTGTTCCCCATGGGTTTTTCCCTGTGGAATTAAGATGGGCAGGAGGAGGTTCTTCTGTCTGTGGTCCCCGCCGAGGGAACGGCTGGAGCTGTGTCAGGGGAGGGTTAGGTTGGATTTTTGGGGAAAGGTTCTTCCCCCAGAGGGTGGTTGGGCACTGAACAGGTTCCCCAGGGCAGTGGGCACGGCCCCAAGGCTGCCAGAGCTCCAGGAGCACTTGGACAACGCTCTCAGGCACGTGGAGTGACTTTGGGTTCAGTGGGATTTTGGGGTGCCCTGCACAGGAGTTGGACTGGACCATCCTTATGAGTCCCTTCCGATGCTGGAGGAGATTCCATGGTTTTCCTCTTTCGACTGCTGCTCTTGGGTCACCTCAGAGAAGCGTCTCCCCTTTCCCAGAGTGTTTTGAAGCTGCAAAGAGGCTCCAGGGAATCCTGTTGGCACCGTGGCTGTGCCCTGGGCCAGCAGGAGGTGGCTGCAGTGCTCCAGGCCCCGCGTGGGAGCCGTCCCTCCCTCATCCCAGCACGGAGCTTCCCGCTGCCTGTGCCGGCAGATAATCCCCGGCACAGCCACTCCAGCCCCGTGGAGCTTTGACCTGGTTGTGCTGCTGCTTCTCTGAGGTGTTTAAAATGCTCCAGGATGATCAGAGGGATGGAGCAGCTCTGCTGGAGAGTTGGGATTGTTCGGAAGGGAAGGCTTTGGGGTCACCTCATTGTGGCCTTCCAGGACCTGAAGGGAACCTGCAGGAAGGGTGGAGAGAGACTGTTTCCAAGGGCCTGTAGTGCCAGGACAAGGGGGAATGGCTTCAAACTGTCAGAGGGCAGGGTTAGGTGGGATATTGGGAAGAAATTCCTCCCTGGGAGGGTGGGGAGGCCCTGGCACAGGTTGGCCAGAGAAGCTGTGGCTGCCCCATCCCTGGAAGTGTCCCATTCCAGGTTGGAGCAGCCTGGGCTGATGGAAGGTGTCCCTGCCCATGGCAGGGGGCGGGAATGAGATGGTCTTTAAGATCCCTCTGACCCAAACCATCCACGATCCCGTAGTCCCTTCCTTGGCTGAGGGCTGGGGGCTGTAACGAGCCCACGGTTTATCCCGCAGCACCTCCTTCTGCGCGGAACACGCCCGTCGGAACGCGCTGGCGCTCCAGGCCCAGGTGAAGAAATCCCACCCTGGGCCCATCAGCGAGAGCCTGCTGTGCCAGCTGAGCTCCTATGCCAGGTCCGAGCTGGGCTCCCAGAGCGCGGAGAGCGTCCGGAGCGAGGCCAGCCGCATCCTGGGTAAGGGCTGTGCCCAGAATCCCCTGGGACAGGGCCTGGACGCTCCAGTTTTGCGTGGAAAAGCCCCGGAATATCCCTTCTTAAATCCATCCTGGGGCCTGGGGATAAAAAGGTGCTGTTGGGCAAACCTTGGTGTGTCTCTCCTGCAGAGCAGTCGCAGTGCCAGACCCAAATCCTGCAGGTTTAACATGGAAATGTTGGTGGGGTTGCTCAGTGGTGTTCTGTGGTTGCCGGGAAGGCTGGAGCGTCGCTCCCAGGAGCTGGGTGGGTTTGACCCTGCCCAGCTGGGGGGTTTCCTGTTGGTTCCTGCTCCATGTCCCTCGCTCAGTTTTGGGGGTGGAGAATTCCCTCTTGGCAGCACTAGGCAGAGCCAGCTCAGCTCCGTGGGGCTGTGGGGCCATCCCGGGCCGTGGGGCAGTGTCCTGCCATTCCTGGTGCCCTGTGTTCCAGACGAGGACAGCTGGAGTGACGGGGAGCAGGACCCTGTGACCGTGGAGCAGACGTGGCGCGGGGACCCCGACAGCGAGGCCGACAGCATCGACAGCGACCAGGAGGATCCCCTCAAGTGGGTCGGGGGGGTTAAATCCGTGTGAAATCCTGTGAGGAGCTGAATCCCCAAAGGGTGCGGGATCCAAGGGATCCCTACAACCTTTGGGAGAAGAGCCCTGAGGGACCCCCACATCCTTCAGGAGAATAATCCCGGGGAATCCTCACACCCTGTGGGAGAAAACATCCGAGGGACCTCCACACCCTTTGGGGGAACAATCCCAAGAGACCCCCACACCCCTTGGGAGAACAATCCTGAGGGATCCCCTTGGGAGAGCAATCCTGAGGGATCCCCGCACCCTTCAAGGAGAACAACCCCGAGGGCCCCTCCCCAAACGGCCCCTGCTCCCTGGTTTTTCCAGGCACGCCGGTGTGTACACGGCCGAGGAGGTGGCTCTGATCATGAGGGAGAAGCTGATCCGGCTCCAGTCCCTCTACATCGACCAGTTCAAGCGGCTCCAGCACCTCCTGAAGGAGAAGAAGCGCCGGTTCCTGCACAGCAGGAAGGGAGAGCATGAGGCCATCGGTGAGCCTGGGGCCTGGCTGAGGGCGTGCACAGAAAAAACGTCTCAAAAGAGGGAGTTTTGGCCTTTGTAGAGGCAGATTTTGGAGCAGGGTGAGGGTTCTGCGCTCAGGTGTTTTCATTGAGGGGCTGGAGCGTGTCCAGAGATGGGAATAAGCCTGGAGCACAAGGGGAAGGGGCTGGAGAACTGAGGGAACTGGGGGGGCTCAGCCTGGAGAAAAGGAGGCTCAGGGGGCACCTTCTTCTCTATAATTCCCTGACAGGAGGGGGAGTTGGGGGGGGTCAGTGCTCTGGGCTGGGGGACAAGGTGGGCATCGGGCACAGGGGGGACTCAGTGATCGTGGAGGGGCTTTTCCAACCCCTGGGATTCTGGGATCCTGTGCTGGCCCCATGCCCAGAGATCCCTATCGTCGGGATTCCAAAGCTTTCCCAAAGCATTTCTTTGCTCTTCAAAGCTTGCAGCGTTGACAGGAAATGAGCTTACAAAGTTAATTCTGAGACAAAAGTGCTTTTTTTGTACTGGGATTTCCTGTTTTTGCTTTTATAAACAGAAAATATTCATCCGTAAGGCCCTGGGTGTGTGGGCAGGAGTTGGTTCCAGTAGCACCAGTGCTGCTGTACTGGCGTGTTCCTCCATCCATATCCCTGGATGCAGCTTTCCTTCTGCCTCTGTTGGTATTCTCCCTGTGCAGAATATGCTCTTGGAAGCAGGAATTCCCAGTTCAAATGAGGCAAAACTGGGCTCTGTAACCGATCCCAAGTATTGCAGAGCAGAGGACTCTTTTTTCCAGCATCATCCTTTAATAGCTCATCCCGGAAAATGTCATAATTCAGCTCAGGCCCAAGTAAAAATAACCAGGACTTTGGTACATACCAATTTTGCAGAACTCTTTTTAGCAAAGCAGCCAGAGGAGAGCAGATCCTGAGCGTTGCCCTGTAATTACGCCGGGAATGCTGGCGGGGAAGCTTCCAGAACTCGCACAGGAGCGACCTGGAATTTGACAAGCTCCTGCGCTGCTGCAGAAATCACAATGGAGGGGAGTTGGCAGGGCTATTTTTAAAAGGGGTTTTAAAATTACCCCGTGGGCCCAAGTGCTCCTGGGCGTGCACAGAGAGGTCAGGCTAAATTCTGGGATGGAACCTGCCTTACTTGTGTCACCCAAAGCTTCGTGTTGACCCTCCGGATCCAGCTCTGTGGCTGCCGGAGCCCTTGACAGCTGGTTTGGGCTCTTGATGCCGGAAGAAAACCCAGGCAGGTGGGTGGAGATTCCTGACTTCTCCCTCCGTGTTCCTGCAGGGAGCAGCCTCCTGACGGGCCCGGAGGGGCTGATGGCCAAGGAGAGGGAGAACCTGAAGCGGCTCAAGTGCCTGCGAAGGTACCGGCAGCGCTACGGGGTGGAGGCTCTGCTGCACCGGCAGCTCCGGGAGCGCCGTGTCCTGGCCACCGACGGCGCGGCCCAGCAGGTCCGTGGGGACACCCCGGGTGGGTCTGCCCTCTTGTCTCTTCCCAGGAGTGATGCCAGGCCCCAGACAGATCCCCCATTGCTGCTAGGGCACCGTGCTCTGGTGACCGTCCCCCCTGTGCTGGGCACTGGTGTGGCCACACCGCCAATCCTGGGGTTGGTGTTTGGGGCCCTCCCTCCCAAGACAGATGTGGAGGGGCTGGAGTGTGTCCAGAGAAGATAAGGGAGCTGGGGAAGGGGCTGGAGCACAAGGAGAACTTCTGAGGGAGCTGGGGGTGCCTTAGCCTGGAGAAAAGGAGGCTCAAGGGAGACCTTAAGCCCCTTCCAGTGCCTAAAAGGGGCTTGTAAGAAAGAGGGAGAGGGATTTAACACAACCAGACAGTGATAGGGCAAGGGAGAACAGTTTAAACTAAGAGATGAGAGGTGTAGATGGGATATTGGGAAGAAATTCCTCCCTGTGAGGGTGGGGAGGCCCTGGCACAGGTTTGCCCAGAGAAGCTGTGGCTGCCCCATCCCTGGGAGTGTCCAAGGCCAGGCAGGACGGGGCTTGGAGCAGCCTGTGCTGGTGGGAGGTGTCCCTGCCTGTGGCAGGAGGTGGAACAGGAGCTTTGAGGTCCGTCATTCCCTGTTTCCATGATTCCAGGCCCACACCACCCGTTCCAGCCAGCGCTGCTTGGCCTTTGTGGATGACGTCCGATGCTCCAACCCGTCCCTGCCGATGACCCGGCACTGCCTCACGCGTATCCTTTGATCCACCTGACGCTGTCCCCGGCCGTTTGCTGGCAGTTTGCCCTGTCTCTGCCCTTCCTTTTTCCCCTCCCCGGCCCTAAATCAAGGCCACCGGTTTGCTGTAGCCGTTGGTTTCAAGCAGGAGCCCAGAGGAAACGTCTCCCGGTCTGTTGGCGCTCCCGTCCCATGGAGCAGCCGATTCGTGTGGGAGGGACAAAGGGATGGGCTGGTCCCACCGCAGCCTCCCTGATCCAGAGCATCCCAACAGGGTGGGCAGTTCGCTTGGAAGCACCCAGAGAACCCAAGGAGGCCTGAGCTGTGAGGGACGTGTGTGGGAAGGGGTGTCTGGCCACTGGAGCATGTCCTTGGGGATTTTGGGGAGGATCTGGAGGGATAGTTCCGGGCCTGTTTGGAGCTGCCATGGCCCAGCTTGGTCGCTGTGACCCCTTGAAAGGTTCTTTCAACCTTTTAACCTTGAGCTGTTCCAATTCCCAAAACTGCCTTAGCTGTTGGAGACCCGGCACTGAAACTTCCACTGGGATCTCCCAGCTCAGGGATCACCCCCCGCAATATGGGATCCAGGGCCCCAGCATTGCCCTGGGGTGCATCTGCTCCATCCACTCTTCTGGATGTGTGAGAGCTCATGGGTCTATGGGAGCTTCTGGATTTGTGGGTTTTTGGGAGCCCCTGGGTTTGTTTGGTCCCCAAAGTCGACCAGCCCACCTCCACCCCCACACAGCTGGAAGCTGCCTTTGTTTTTCTCTAACCACCATATACCTCAAAATAAAGACAGGATAAATCCCATAAAACAGCCGGAGAAGCCGCTGCTGGCAGCTGGTGCTGGGGAGGAGCCGGCGCTGCCGGGAGCTCTCAGCTGACTCCCCCTGACACAAACAAACCTTTCCTCGGGCGGCCGATAACATCTGCAGCCACGACTTCTCTCGGGCTCTCTGCGCTCCCAGGAGCTGGATTGTTTGTGACAGGGCGCTGAAGGGACGGGGAGAGGCTCCAGGTGGAGCCTGGGATTTTTGGCATCTCGGCAGTCCATGCTTTTGGCTGCCGGTGAGGTCGGTGCTGGAGCTGGGAGCCACTCCAGGAGGTGAAAAGCTGCCTTCCCCACCCCTCCCCACAGCTGCCCTGGGGTGGCTGGGATCCATCTCCACTGGGATGGGCTCTGATGTTGCTGCCAGCCTGGGTTAGGGCTCCCTGCAGCCCATTAGGAAGTGGATCCATGAGGAATCCTTGTTCAGGGAGGAGAAGAGAGAAGGAAGAATCTCAGGCCTTAGCAGCTTAAGAAACTGGGTTAAATTTGGGTGCCTTTTCCCAGTTGATGTGGGTTTGGGATTTTTTTTCCCTCTCCCACGTTGTGTTGTTTGAGGGGGAAACTGCAGCGTGAAGCCCCCAGAGCTGGAGAGGAGCTGAGATTGGAGGGGGTCTGAGGAGGGTGAAGGGGTTGGAAGGAAAGGATGGGGGTGGGAAGAGGAGAAAGGGGTTGGAAAAACAGGAAGGGATCAAAAGAGGAGAAAAAGGTGGAAGAGAAGAGGAGGGAGGGGATTGGAAGAAGAGGGTAGGGGTCAGAAGAGGAGGAAGAAGTCGGAAGACAAAAAGGATTGGAGGAGGTAAGGGTGGGAAAAGGATGGGATCAGAGCAGGATGGGGCTTGATCCATAGCTCCTCTGCCGCTGGATCGCTCCACAAGTGCGACACAATCAGAGCAGGGCTTCTGTTTGTGATTAAAGGCAGGAAATCCCATTTACACCTCTGGCAGGAACAGGTTTTCCATTGGGAAGGAAAATGCACTGGGAAGATAGAAATACCGGAACTAAACTCCTGGCTGTGGGAAAAGCATTGTGTGTGCTGGGGTGTCCCTGCGTGTGGGGCTGGGGCCGATCCCTCTCCGTGGATTGTCTGCAAACAAAAGTTAATCCTGTGCCTTTGTGACATCCGCACGAGGATCTGCCAGTGGTTTAACAGGGATCCAGCCACATCTCCCAGCCCCCACGGGGAGGCCGTGGCTGTTGTCCCAGTTTCCCATCATGGAAATAACGTCACCCACACCCCTGGGCAGTCGGGATGGAGCTCTGGGGTGTGGATTCTTCATCAGGGAGAAATGGGGTGGGGGGGAGTTAACAGCATTCGGCTGGGGGGATTGGGAATCTTATCCCTCTGGATGCGTGTCTGGCTGTGCTTGGGCTGCTTTCCTTGACCAGCTCTTCCCAGATATCTGCCAGGACACGAACCAGACGCTGTTCAAGCCGTGCCAGGGCTCCGAGGAGATGCCCTGCAACAAGCCCGTCCCCGTGAGCCTGTCGGAGGAGCCGTGCTGCCCCCTCCACCTGCGCCTGCCCCCCCAGATGTACATCCCGGAGCAGGGCCTGGCTGTGCCCCAGGAGCTGGGAGCTGCTCCCTCGGAGCTGTACCTGAGCGCGGCCGAGCTCCAGCCCTCCGAGAGTTTGCCCCTGGAATTCAGCGATGTAAGTGGGGCCCACGGGAAAGCTGCCCCCCTCCCGGCCTCCTGAGAGCCCTCCTGGAATGCTGCATCCTGGTCTGGGGTCCTAGGCACAGGGGAAAGATGTGGATGGAGCTACTGGAGCAAGGGCGGAGGAGGCCGTGGAGGGGCTCCAGGGGCTGGAGCCCCTCTGCCATGGAGCCAGGCTGGGAGAGCTGGGAGTGTCCAGCCTGGAGAAGGGAAGGCTCTGGGGAGACTTGAGAGCCCCTTCCAGTGCCTGAAGGGGCTCCAAGAGAGCTGGAGAGGGACTTTGGATAAGGACCTGGAGTGCCAGCACGAGGGGGAATGGTTTCCCACTGCCAGAGGGCAGGGATAGATGGGATATTGGGAATTCCTCCCTGTGAGGGTGGTGAGGCCCTGGCACAGGGTGCCCAGAAGAGCTGTGGCTGCCCCATCCCTGGAAGTGTCCAAGGCCTGGTTGGAACAACCTGGGCTAGTGGAAGGTGTCCTTGCCTACGGCAAGGGATGGGACTGGATGAGCTTTAAGGTCCTCCCCAGCCCAAACATTCCTGGGATTCTGTGAAATTGCAGGAGTGGGGAAGGTTTGGGAGCTGTTCCGCAGGGTTGGTGGCTGCTCATTTGAATCCCTGTAGGGACCTCTTAAAAAGAGGATTTTTTTTTCCCCCCCCATTTTCTCTCCCATGAGGAAAACATGAGGATTTTAATCCCCAGATTATTCTGGCATCCTGCATTTAAGCCAACACACTTAAAATCCTCGGAAATTTGTTTAACCAAAACAAAAACACCCCAACCCGTGGGAGCTGCTCCTCTGAGCGAGGTGTCACCTCGGGCTTTGGATGCTCCCGAGATTCCTGAGCGCTGCTGTTGGAGGCAAACCTCGGATCCGCTTTGGAGTTTGCTCGTGGAGGAGGGACTCCAGCAGCTGCAGAGCCCCAGGGATGGCAGGAGCCAGGAGAGCAAATGGGGTCAGGCTGGGGGAGCTTGGATCAAATCCCAGCCCCTTCCTGTGCAAACAGGAGGTGGGTTTTTTGGGGTTAAAAAGGAAAAACAGGAGTGTTTTCCCCCATCCTAGGCTCCGGAGCCGCAGCTGCCAGGGGCATCTGTGTTGTGTCTCACGTTGTGCCAGGCTGGGGAAGTGCCACTCGTGAGTCACAGGAATCTCACCCTCGTGTCAAACTCCCTCTGGAGCCAAAACAAATCCCAGCCTCTCCCAAATCCCACCCTCTCCCCTCTGCAGGGAGGGCAGATGGAAGAGTCCTCGGAGCCCATCCGTCCCCATCTGTGGTGTCGGGGCAGGCAGGGGGTGTGTGACATCCTGGAGAGGAGAGGCTGCTCGGGGGGTCCCCAGGAGGACACTTCTGGGACAACACATCCCGCTGGGCTCCAGACCGTGTGTCCCAACACCTTGTCCTTGGCAGTGCTGGGATCATTCCTGCGGGAGGAGGCTCCTGTGGTGTGTTCCAGCTGCTGGCTGGGGGTTCTGCTGGCACGATGCCCACCTCTCCTCCTCCTCCTCCTCTGCTGCTCCAGGGGTGACAGAAGGGCTGTGAGGATCCAGGTCTCCTCGGGCCCTTCCTGACGAGCCCCTCTGCTGTTTTCCCCCCGCCAGGACCTGGACGTGGTGGGTGATGGAATGCAGTGCCCCCCGTCCCCTCTGCTCTTCGACCCTTCGGTGACCCTCGATCCGTCCCTGCGGGACGTGGCCGAGGCTCCCATCGACATCCTGGCGCTGGAGGAGCCGGACAGGGGCAGCTCCTCGGCCTCCCTCGGCCCCCCGTCCGAGCCCCCTGTGCAGGTACGGCCTGCTGGGGCCACAGCCCCCCGAGACATGCTTTCCGGGGGGGGAACCACCCCCTCCCTGCCCTCCCACCACACAGCCGGGCCCGGGGAGCTCCTCTCCCACGCAGCGGCGCCGGAGCCGTGCTGTGCCCACCGTCTGGATGGCATTAGGAGCGCTGGGATGGGGGCGGCCCCCGGGCTGGCTCCGTGGGTGTCCTGGGAGATGTCTGGGGCACGGGGGACGTGTGGCCGTGGGGGCTGCCCACTGTGGGAGCCTCTTAATCCCTGCTGGGGTTTTTTAGGGGAGTGGCTTCCCAGGCCAGAGGTTCTGTTTTCTCCCTTGGAGTCGCATTTTTTGCTGGAGCAACTTGAGTTTGCTCCTCTCGTGTCCCACCTGGAGCCTGCGTCTTCCTTGGCTTGACCCCACAGCATGTCCTCTTTAAAGATGTCACCTTGTCCTGCCTCCCCTGTCAGCCCTCGCTGGGTGGGAGCTGAGTTTTGGGGCGGGGGGGCCCCAGCCCAGGCTCTGACTGAAGGCCCCCGGTTTGCTGTAGCCGTTGGTTTCAAACAGGAGCCCAGAGGAAGCGTCTCCCTGTCTGTTGGTGCTCCCGTGCCATGGAACAACCAATTCGTGCGGGAGCGACACCAGCCCAGGCTGGTCTGGCTGTGTCCCACCACAGCCAGCTCAGTGTCCCTGTTCTGTCCCCAGCAGGGTCACCTCCCGGGCCGGACGGGGCCTCAGGATGACCAGCGGCCGGAGGAAACGGCCTCGGCCACCCCAGCCCAGGGAGCCGCTGCCAACGGGAGCCTGGAGCCGGGGGCTGTGAGCTGAGCCCGGCACCCCCTGGATCTCTGCTCCCGTGGGACCCTCAGCACGGGAAGGGGGGGCCCTGGATGCGGGATGTGGGGGGACCCACAGGCGCTGATGTCCTGGTCCAGTGCCAGGATGAGCCACAGCTCCAGTTCCCTCTGCTGATGTGATTCCTGGGGACCCCAAAACCCCAGTGTGGGGCCCCTAAGACCCTGGAGTGGTGGCTCTGAAACCCTGGCATGAAGACCCTAAAACTCTGGAGCAGAACCCTAAAACCCTGGCATGGGGACCCCAGACCCACCCTTGCCTGTGGGGATGGAGGAGCCACAGGGGGACTCTGGGAGAAGACGGGGAGGGACTCAGCAGAGTTCTGGGATCCTTTGCCACATCCTCATGTGCCCCCGGGGGGGTGACGTGGCCCTGTAACATTTGGGGGGATGGAGGTTCCCCCCCGCAATAAAACGATGGAGGTGGGCTCCTGGTTGTCCCCGTGTCTTGTGGATGAGCTGAAGGCTGGGGGGCGTCCGGTGGGGATTTGGGGATGCTCCAGAGGGGGGGATGAGTGACCTCCCAGGGGGATGTGACCACGCTGCTGCCAGACCCCCAGCTCTGCTGCGGGGGCGGCCTTCGGGGCTCACTCCCGTGTTTCAGCCCTTCGCCCAGGACCCCGGAGCTCGGCGGCTGCAGCGGTGGGGGGGGGCACA
>VZRE01015493.1:0-20655 GCA_013396775.1 Cephalopterus ornatus | reverse complement strand
GACGCCCAGGTCCCTTTCTGCAGCACTGCCTTTTCAGCCTGTTGTTCCCCAGTCTATACACACAATCAGGGTTGTCCTGTGCCAGGTGCAGAATCCTGTGCTTTGCCTTGTTTAATTTCATACGATTGGTGATTGCCCAGCCCTCTAATTTGTTGAGGTCTCTCTCTGGGGCCTTCCTCCCTTTGAGGGAATCAACAGCTCATCCCTATTTAGTATAGTTGACAAACTTACTCAGTGTACTTTCAATTCCTGTGTCCAAGTAATTTATAAAGATGTTGAAAAGAACTGGCCCTAAGATGGAGCCCTGTGGAAGCTCTTGCCAAAGCTGCCACCCCTTCTGAGAGACTGCAGAGTTATTTTTTCGTCCCAACAAACTTTAGTTTGCTTGCCCAAGTAAGCAAACACTGGTGTTTCCCTTCTTCTCTGTCTCAAGGAACTGCTCTTCTGATAAGTGGATTTGCGTGGTGTCAGGTCACCCCAGGGCCAGGACTGGGGCTGGTACCAGAGATCAAAAGGATCAAGGGTGTTGCTGAACCTCTTGTTGTAAACCTGAGATGTGGAGTGCCCTAGGAGATACCATGCACTCTCATGCACTTTTTAAGACAGCTGTAAACCACTCTTAAAGACTACAGTGACCTTTTCCACTGGGAAATCACTAATGATGTGTATTTTCAGTTGCATTAATGGAAATTCAAATCTTTGCTGCTCACAGAGGTCACAGTTGCCTCTTGATGAGGAAGATGTGGAAAATTACCCTCATCCATTCGCAGTCAGTAAAACTAACAACCAGAACAATGAGGTAACACAGACTTATTTCCTCTGGACTGCCCAAACTGTGGTGCAGTATAATGTATATGCTAATGAACAGTAATTTACAGCTAATAAAATTCAAGAACCAGGCTATTTTTCTAGTTTATGTACGGACACCATCTGTGGGTCTCATTATTAATTTGTGACATGAAACACTGACAATACAAATGCTGGGCATGCCAGTTAAGCTGATTCTACCATAATATACACTTAATAAATTGATACCCATTTTTTAAAATTCAGAATTAACATTTTCTTTCTTCTACAGAAATGTTGTATCAGTGTGCCTTTAGAAAATACAAAATAAGGTACTTTTCTGTAGGAAATAGAGTGGCGAAACAATACCAAAGCATGGCTGGTATTGCTCAGAGTTGGTGTTGAGGTTTAAGTTGAATTGTAATGGACAATCTTTTCCCCTCTGTGACTTAAGTTACAATAATTCTGACTGTTTGTATATGCTGAGTACCATCTTCCATGATCTTTGAAGAACTTTAGAAGGACAGGTAGCAGTAGTTATCTTTCAGTGGGCAGGAGCTGAAGTTGCCCAACATTGCCATGACTTTGCTGGACTGAGTGCATTGCTGGACTCAGGCATTATTCAAAGAAAAAAGTAATTAATTTTTAATCATTTGCTCAACTAGGTGCATTAAGAGAGTTAATTAATTTCACATAGCAGAGTTGTAAACACTAATATTTGGGTAAAATATACATAAGAGTCTTTGATAATTCTAGACTTCCATAGATGAAGTTAGCATCCTGCCTTTCCCATCTTTACAAAAATAGGTCTGTGTACCTGATAAGGTAACTAAGACATATCTAAAGATCACAAGGACCTTTTCCATAGGGAAGCCTTTAAATATAGAAATTATGGGACAGGAATGTGAAGAAAAAAATACTAAATCCTGTTGCAATGCACAAACCTGGAGTTGTTCTGATGAAAAAAATCTTTCAGATGCAGGAAAGCATTTCTGAAGGCGTCAAAAAGCAGCCAGCCTCAGACAGCAGCAAGTATTACACAGTTAATGTTTACATGATCCCCCCATCCACACGGGCCCACCTGAACAGTTGAAAAAATACTGATGTACATTTTAAGTTGTAATTCAATGTGCTGGTATCAGATTTATCATGACTATGAGCAGAAAGCAATATGAAGGTATCTGCAGCATTTACTTTTTGGATGCCCAGAATTTTAAAACACTTCAAACTTCAAACACTTCAAACAATTCAAAAACTTAGAAGATATTGTCAGTTCTGTCATTTTTGTTCATTTATTTCCAAGTGCACTGGCAAAAGCTGAAAAGAACTAAATCATATCCTGTATTTCTACTGCAGGGTTTTATTTAGCTGTCCATGCTACAGGGATTCACACATGTTGTTCTACTGTGCCAGATAATCAATGGAGAAAATTTATAAGAAAAATAAAATCAGCTTTCCTATTGCATAAAAAAGATTAAGTAATCATAAAAAGGTTGTCATAAACAAGGTATTCACTGAGGTAGACAGAGAATCTCTCATGAGTTTCTATTTTAAAAATGTATAAATGAAAAATTATTTGTTGGAGATTAATCTGAAGACAGAAGAAGTAAATATAGAAGACTACGAAGCTTCTGGCTACATAAGTAACTTCTGATGATTCATGAGTGGTTTAACACCTGAGATTTTTGCAGCAGAAATCTTCCAGCAAGAACTAACTTAATAATGTATATTGTGAATGGATCACTCTCACTTGAAAGCAAAATGCTTTTAAAGCTATTATCTGTCAGTCTTTAATTTTAAATTTCAAAACAACCTGTATTTGTGTTCTGATTGCAAACACAAACATGCAAAAATTTTAATAAATGTCTAAAAATCAAAAAAGCATTTCAGCTGTCATTCATATTGGGAAGAACATGGAAGAGCTTAAAAATACCCATATGCGTTGGCAAAAATACTCAATGGGTTCTCAGAGTAGGAGGCAACACCATTCAAATGACAGGTCTTCTTTAAAGCTTGGAGATAGTGGACCTTATCTCTCTTTGGATGTGGTGACTAAAGAAATCTTTCATTCAAGGCATCTCATATTTTACAAAATTGTTTTAGATGGAATTGTACCCAAAGGTTTTCAAGATCAGCTGATTGGGGAGCCAACAAATTCATTCAGAGTTTAAGAGATGGAAATCTGTTTTCTTTCTCTGTTCCTGGTGTGGGCTCAACACAGTAAACAAAGGCTCTCAGGGTCTCTTCTATCCTATTACACTTTTTAATGAGAAAACAAGAAAGACAGTGTTTACATTATTGTAAAGGTGACCTCCCTCACACAGCATTACCAAGTGCTCCTGCAGAACCACAGTGGGTTTTTGCAGATCTGGGCTTGCCAGAAACATTAAATTTGACCCTATCCACGGAAATATGATTTATTGGGCCAGGAAGAAAGCAAGGGGTAAGAATTTATTTCTGAAATTATCTACACCAAAAAAGCATAAATATTTTCGAATACGTAGAATATATTGAAAATGTCATTACACAAAGAACCACTATAGACTGCTAGGTGTAGGTGCAAACTTTTCTAATAACTTTAGCTCAAATAACATTTAGATGAATTTCATGTAATTGTAAAATATATAGATATATGGTTTCAGAAATAATTAAATTAAAGGAATAAAATTCAGTCAAAGACTTAAATTCAGATGGCAATGTCTCTCCCACAGTCCTTCAGCCAACTGAAGGTGGAGTTTTTCAAGGGAGTATCACTAAGCATGTGCCTTGCCCAAAAACTATTCCCATAATCACTGTCAGAGACAGGCCAGTGGGGCTTGATAAACAATTTTCAGAAAAGTGGATCTGAATTAAAACTTTAAATTCAGTTCTGCAGTTGTCAGTCATATTTTGACTTTTCCACACTTAAGGAGTAATGTGGTGCTGCCACCAACTGGAGTTAAGACATGTAAGGAAAAGGGATTTTTTTTGAGTAGAAACTACGCTGTGCCATTGTGTATCCGGGCCTCTTTCAGCATTTGTGTCTATACCTGGAAATTTAGAGGTCTTTTTGTCCGGACACATAAAGGGTCATTATGTGGTTTGGATGCACAAATGTAAAAACATCCAACCTGCTTCCTTTCTGAATGAAATCTGAACCTTCCCTCGTGTATTTCTAACCTAGTAGGCAAAGCCTTACCTTTTTTTTTTCCCTATGTAATTTTTAGGACTATCAGGAGGCTTCTAATTTGGAGCAGTTTGTGACTCGCTTTCTCTTGAAGGAGACACTGAACCAGCTTCAGTCACTCCAGAGTTCCCTGGAGTGTGCCATGGAAACCACGGAGGAGCAGACCCGGCAGGAGAGGTGAGCAAACCTCTTCTTCAGCTGCAATGAAGGGGTGAGGAGTGGGGTCACCATGAACCTTCTATTTTACATTTCACCCAGCAATCTGATGTAGGCAATAACAGGAGAAATAAGGTTACACTTTTTATTCTTATAGGAACCCACTAAGAGTCATTTTTTA
The DNA here is from genome assembly GCA_013396775.1 of Cephalopterus ornatus. Classification (NCBI taxonomy): domain Eukaryota; kingdom Metazoa; phylum Chordata; class Aves; order Passeriformes; family Cotingidae; genus Cephalopterus; species Cephalopterus ornatus. Next base: position 16,366 of record VZRE01015493.1, on the reverse strand, counting down.
TGGATTTTTTTTTCCTCAGTATGCTATTGTTAAAGATGATAGAGAAAGCAAAATATGAACTGGTTTTTTTTGCAGACAAAGAAGATCTTAAGACCTTTCTTATGGAAATGTCATTTGCATGTTTTGCTGTTGGGTTTGAGATCTCTGAAGTACATAAATAATACCTTGGGGTTTTGTGCCAGCAGCTTCACGGTAGGAATCAAACAGTTTTTGAAAGCCTGAGGATGCACCAAGCATGCACAGTATCTATATATCCCTCTGTTCATGCATACATATTTCCAGGTTCCCCAACAACTGATGGGAGAGAAAGAAGTCTTGAATGGCCAGTCCAGAGCTAGAGCCTAATTTAGGTGTCCTTACATCCTCTGAAGCAGTCACTGACTTCTCTGACTTGCCTTTTAGGACAGCCTCTCTGCAAATACAGTTTAGAGAGACCATCTGAGTAACTCAAACTACCCAGTTGGGTGCTTGGAATTGGCTGATATGAACATCCCTTTTGCAGTGAGTTTTTTCAACTAAAATGACTGTCTAGTAGGGCATTGTGGAGACTTCCTTCTCCAGTTCTATCAGTACAGTTGTTCAGAAATATCCTCTTGAATGCTGAATGTCATTTGTGGCAAAGAAAATGAGAAGGAGGTGTGACACACTTAAGCCAAATACCATCTTCCCCATTTTCCGAGGTAGCAGTGAAAAAGCCAGGCAAACTCAGCACTTTAACTACAGCTATTTTGGAAAAAATTAGTTAGTTCCTAATGCAGATGCCCCAGTCCATAGTAAAATCATCTTCAGTTATGTTTAACAAAACTCAGGGGCAAACTGTTTGAGTCAGAATCCCATTAAGACACTCTTAAACTAATTTAAGAGTACTCACAGGGGGGAATTGCTGCAATTTGACTTACTGTGAATGGATTTGATGCTGCAGAAAACATCATCCTAAAACATCTCCTTAACATAGTGTGTGAACTTTTAGCGAGCCTTTGTTCTGTGCTTCAGGAGAGCAGATATCTTTCCAAAACAATATGGCATTAGAATTATTTACTGAACTGTTCAGGCTACTGTCTAATACTCTTTGCAACCACTCATCCAACTGTTTAAAATTAACCATAGTCCTGGTCCTTCATTGCATTCCAGCTGGATGATAAAGAAGAACCACATAGAGACAGCCTTTAGTCCTCACACAAAATCTCAAGCTTCAATGACTCTGTCATCACAGTGCAAACATAAATCATTTCTGTATCTGCTGTGTTTTACTTCTGGTGCCAGAAGTGTATCAGTCCTCCATCCAGTATTAGCTAGTTCTCATCAGTTTTCCTTCCTTATGAACAGATACAGATTGCTGTTTATCTTTTCAGTCTTTAAGCTGTAGGGGTCAATTTTTAAAGTTCACATCTCACTTTTAGGTGGCACTGTGAAGCCAGTTCCTCTGCAGTGATGCTACAAAACTACTGTGAATGAAGAAACTTTGTGAACATTTCCTTAGGTCAGGTCAGAGCCACATCACAGACAGACACTGACCTTGAGATTTCTCTCCCTAAAAGATCTACGGTTTATGCCAGTTAACTCTCCTTTTTCTTTTTTTTTCTTTTTTTTTTTTTTTGAATTCTTTAATGGCATAACCACAACTAATCAGTAATAGTGAAAATCTGGAAAATAGTCCAGTGATCTCAATAGGTATTTCTTTTCTTTTAATTCAAAAGGGAACACAGAAGCACATACTTTAAAAACAGAGAGAGGAGAGCTCTCCCATACGTTTTATCTTAAGAAGTCTCCTGTGTTTCTGTGCAGAAAAGAGCCAACAAAACCAGGAGTACTCTCAGTCCAGTGGCCAGGGAAACGCTCAGCTCGAAGGCGTCGGAAGAACAACAGCCTGTCATCAAATAACCCTCATTCTAGCACAAGTATGGTATTTCCTATTTTCAAGATACTTAAAACATCTGCATGCACATATATACAGAAAAATATACACATATCTTTCAAAAATTTAATTTAGACACCTGACTCAGATATTTTACTGACAGAAGACAATTTCAATTTAATATAGAATGCATTAACTCAAATCATGAGTAAAATAAATACATATCCACAGATCTGAACTGATAAAAATAAATACATAATTATGGACCAAATTGTGATATTGTTTGGGGGCTTTGGATTGATTCAGCATTTTTAGGTAATATTTGTAGCCTGCAGATGTGGAAAAGGTGAAGGCTGTAAATTATAAAGAGCCAAGTTCTCTGCCATGACTTACATCCCAGCTGAGGGAAACAAATAAGAAACAGAAAGGGAAAATACAAAATTTGAAAGAAAATAATATTTCATTTCAGATGACACCAAAAAATCTGAACCAGCATTCCTGCTCTGGAAAGTGTGACAGTGCACTTTGGTAAATGGGATTCTTTGGAAGAAGTGACATTAAGCATGAGGCTGCTGTGAAGGTGTCTGCATGCTTAGTGTGTTCCAGAATCAAGACATGAAGATCATTAAAACAACAAAATATGTGATGGGTCAGGCTCACTTCTTGACTAGTCATGCAGATCTCACTGCTTGCAGCCACGTGCTTACCTCTACCTTTTTAACCCTCTTCTGAAGACCTTTCTGACACTCACATTCCTGACTCACTTTGTGCCACTCACCAAATGATGCTGTTCTTTCAGCTCAGTGATACAGGATGATGTTTGGTCTCTTGTTGTGAGTTACTGTTGTTCATAACAAGGAAGCTCACAGAGCCTTATGGCTGCACTGCTAATTCACAGAGTTCAGAAGGAACTCAAACATATGCAAGCTTTACCAAATCCACTTACTGCATTGATGTAATTTTAAAGAGCTAACATCTTTCTCCACAATTTTACTAATAGCTAATAGCTGTCTACTTTCCTACACAAGATTTGTGTTTGTCTTGGCACTCGGTCTTTCTCCTTACTGCCTGCTGCCCACACGCACAGTAACACTGTAGGTGTATATTTGCATTCAGTGCTCAAGCCAGCATTTCTTTAGCCTATGACTTGTTCAGGTAAAGCTGCACCCTGCTGCCTCTACAGACCACAGCTATGGTGTTCTCAGCATTAGGATTTCTTTGTTTGGTCAAAATATATGCAAGAGCCACAAGAACTCTCAGCTGGAAAATAAGCAGGTTAATGAATGTGCGTAACAAGAACATGTATTGAAAATTCTTCAGTTTCTGATAAATAACCTGCCTTGCTCCCTAGGGCAACCACTTATGTAGACATTTTCACTATGAGTGATGTCAGGAACTGCTTTAATAATGCACATATTTGTTTTCTTAAGTATTTTCCCTTCCATCTAGTAGACAATTTTCATGAGATTTTAGCAAAGCAAAATTTTCCAGAGACTTCAGACTCACAGAATTACAGAATCATAGGCAACCCTTAGTTGGAAAGGACCCACGAGGATCACTGAAGTCCAACTCCTGACCCTGAACAGGACAGCCCAAAGAATCTGTACCCAAGAGTGTTGTCAAAGGGCTTTTTGAAGTCAGACAGGCTTGGTGCTGTTACCACTTCCCTGGGGAGCCTGTTCCAGTGACCAACCATGCTCTGGGTAAAGAATTTTTTCCTCATATCCAACCTAAATCTCCCCTGACACAGCTTGATGCCATTTCCTCTGATTCTGTTGTCACCAGAGAGATCAGTGCCTGCTCCTACTTTTCCCCTCGTGAGGAAGCTGGAGACTGCTCTGAGGTCTCCCCTCAGTCTCCTCTTCTGTGGGCTGCACAAGCCAAGCGAACTCAGCTGCTCCCTTGTATGGCTCCCCCTCTAGTCCATTTACCATCTTCATAGCCCAGATGTTTGTTCATTTGTAGAACATCTTCTAGCTTCACCCTTGATATATGACATTGACGCAGCTCGGTGGTGAGGAGGGTAGGCCCACTCAGGGGTAGAGCACGAGATGTTATGCGGCTAAGCAGACGAGCTGCGCCACCTGCTCCAGGCCCCAGAAGCTGTGACGCAGTGTGAAAGAAATCACGACTACACACAGCCTCAGGAACCAGTGGGGAGTGAGCTTTATTGACAGGTAGACAGCTCCTTTTATAGGAGCTGCCCTGGAACGATCTGGAAATTAGGAGGGGTTTGCCATATTTGGGAGATGGGGGTGGAGTAATCACCTAACAAGGTAATGAGGGGAGGAGAAAGGGTGGAGTTTGTTCCAAACATGGAGGGTAGGAGGGGATACAACCATATAAGGGGTATAACATAGGAATAACTGGGATTTCAATTATAAACCATTACACATATTCCAGATTATTTTTAAATCGATTGTACATTTCTTGGTCTTTGTCTCTATAATGGTTGCCTTCATGACATCAGATCAGGTTGGATGTGGCCCTGAGCAACTTGGTCTAGTGGAAGGTGTCCCTGCCCATGGCAGGGGGGTTGGAACTAGATGATCTTTAAGGTCCCTTCCAACACAAACCATTCTATGATTCCATGATCAGGTCATTATACAGGCAGGAATATAACTGCAGTAGAGATGGAGAGCTTTCTTCAGGTATCAGCATGATTTCCAAAGCACTGGCATTAATCTAGAATGTAGTTTTAATTCTGTAGTGGATTTATACTGTATCTTAAAAAGAACAAAAATCATTCATAGAGTCAAAATCATGCTTTCCTTTAGTTTTACCTAAATGAACATTGAGCTAGTTGGAGCATAATTGTTGAGAAGAAAAATAAACTGCAGCTAAGCTTTTTTTTTTTTTCAATAAAATACAGGAATACACTATGTTCCAGCATTTTAGTAACATTTTTAAAATGCTCATTATTTATCTTGTCCAAAGGTTGGATTGAGGAAGACAGCCAGTGGATGACGCAGATAAACAGACTCCAGAAGCTAATTGATAGACTGGAAAAGAAGGTGTGTGGTTTTGTCCACCTGTTTGTTCTCTCATTTTCAGTAAAGCAATCCTTTTGAAAACACAGATGTTTTCAGTGCCCCACTTGCAGTCTTTCCAGTCCACGATGAGTGAAACTTCAACATCACCCAAGACAGCTAACACTCATTAAATGCCTACATTTTTCTTCCACCTTCTGCTTTCCTATTGCATGACAGCATGCCATGGTTTTTTTATGCTCCCCTTTCCCCTTCCCATCACCACAGATTCAACTTTTCATAAAGATCTGAAAAGTTGCATTACTGTATGACTGGAGAATGTTACTGTATTTAGTTATGCTTGTTTTGGGGAACATGGTATAAGCCTCTGTTTTTAGGGTATGGTATTTTTATTTTCCTCTCCAAACTTACCCATGAAAGCTTGACAGAAAGTTTTGTTTCCTCCTTTTCCATCAGAGAATATTCATTCATAAAGCTTAAAATACTTACCTAATAAGTAAAGTTCAACCAAAAGCTGATGCAATCCCACCTGGGAGCTGGCTGCACCACCCCCAGAGTCCAGAAACCATCTGTGGTTCCCACACCAAAGCAGACCCTGCCAGGAGTCTGATCCAACAATGCCATTTACAATCCTGGGGCTTGTAAAATCCTGAATGACATCTATCTGCACAGAGAGTATCTATTATTTTTAATTATTATTCAGATTTGATTGCTACCCTGCTGTATAAAAGTTGGTTTTTATCTCTGTGTGATGACTTCTTTTTTTGGGGAGAAGAAAGAAGAGCACAGGAAAAAGGAAGGTTATAAATTCCTGAGTTGTTCTCTACATAAAGTGTCCTCATGGAAGGACAAACAATTTCAGATAGGTGCTAGGGGAGTGTCTGAATTTAGTGGATTTTGGGACCACGGGGGTTTCTTCCTCCTGGTCCACTGGAGGTGAGGTTTTAGGCTGAGTGCTCTCAGACCCAGAATAGCTCCATTCCCCGTGCAGCTGATGCTGCTTCTCCCCACAGGTCAGTGCTCACCAGCAGTGAGACTGTGCATGTACTCCAAAGACATTGGCATGGGTGTCTTCACCAGCACCCACACACAGGCAGCACTTGCAGGGACATGAACATGAACAGCAGCACTTGCTGGAACACAAAACAGTCTGATCCTTTTCTTTCTTTTCAGCTGATCGGGGATGATCATGGGGATGATGCCCCGTGAGCATTATCATGGGCTTTGAGCATTTGTGCCTGAACCCACACCCCTTACCCAGGCACTGGCTCAGGCCTTGGGTCCTGGCAGACAAGTGTCTCCTCTCCCTCAACCAGTCCTCCTACTTCAGCTCAGCAGCAAATTGCACACACAGAAAATAGTTAAGGGATTTAACAAAAAAAATAAAAATAGTGGTGACTTGGCACAGCAAGAGAAGCATACTGACCTTTCTCTGCCATTGCTCCCTCCCAAATGAAAAAAAATGCCCCTAATTACTTTTGCCCTTTGGTCCCAGTTTGGGAACAGAATTGGGTATTTCAGTTATCTCAGCCTTATTACTGATTAGCTGCATATGGTCACCCCCAGCACTGCTGGCCTTGCAAGACTTTGTGCTCCTGAGGAGCCCCATATTCCCTTTGGTTATCCCTGCGGTCTGAAAATCTCACATCATTTCTCCTTAACCAGCTGTGAAATCTGGCCATTCCTTGAAGCACTGTCCTTAACTTCTGTCAGCGTCTTACTCTGCTCCTTGCCGTGCTCAGCAGCTCAGCCCATCAAGCCTCTGGCCAGAGCCTAACCATGAGTCTCTACACTTCCTCCTGGAGGTCATTTCTGCAAGAGAAAGGCAATTACATGGCAGTTGCCACGTTAATGATGTTTTAGTAGCAACTTGATTTTTCCTGAATAGATATAAACTGGATTGTGAAATGTCAAAGTCCATCACAAAAGGTAAATGTCACTTTTGGTCCGACTTTACTCCCATCTCTGCTTTGGAAACAGCAGCTCACTGCCCTGCCACACCTGGTCCAGCCCAACATGGACCGATGCCAAAAGAAAACCTAACATCTAAAAGAATGTCAAAAAAAAAAAAAAAAGAAACCTGCCTGTTACAGAAAGCAGCCAACCATTTTGTGGTGAATAAATTTACAAGAAGGATGTTATAAAAATATCAGATCTGCTATGGTTAAATTAAACAGAAACTCAGTCTGAAAAGAAGCTTAGTGCAAAGGGGAACAATGACAGGGCATAGACCTCCCATAATTACCTCCTTTTCAATATAAAGCTTGATTACTAAAACACAGCAATTAGATAAGCCTAATTTTTGCAGTAGACTGTCTATATATACCTTTACCTAACTTGGCATCTGCTTGACTTTGTATCTCTCAGCCATGTCTGACTGTGAGAGGTGTTAAATATCAGCCGTCTTTCAGCAGCTATTAAAAGTCCCACTTTTTGACTTTGCTCTGAAACAGATTGGAAAGGATTGCACAATCATGCTAAAAGGCAATTTCAAAAGCCACCACTTCTCAGTTGAGTGAAGTAGGACTCCAGTCACTTTAAAGCCCCAGCTTTGAGTTCTTATTTCCAGGCTGCTTGGCAACGGCCTGGCAGGACCTCTGTTATGCACGCTGGGCTACTGCACTTATGCTCGAAGTCAAGCCACCCAGTTCACAAGCGTTCTTTCCACACAGATGAGGACTATGTGCCAGTGCTCACGCACTCCGAGGTCACACAGGCTGGCTGTGTAGACTTACACTATCTGTGTAGTCATGCCCTGTCTAATGACATAACGCTACTGAAGAACTGCTATGGATTATTTTTTACTTTTTGAAGGGGTAGCAACTTATTAGTCAGCAGTTCCTACTGGCAAACAACCTGGTAAAGAGTTGATTTAGTGTTGTCTACGTCTCCTGCTGCCTTCTGTCAAAGGTGAATTTGACCATGAATCAGTCTTGTAAGTTGCCTATTTTTACTCCAGTTCTAAATTTACATACACTGAAAAACAAAAAAGAATTCTTTTCTTGATACCTTTGAAGTTTGCAGAATCATTCCTTCCTCTCTTTTGCCATGTTGCCCTAGAAAAAAATGGCATTGAAAGCATAGAAGAATTACAGGAATATGCATTTTCCCTTCAGATTTTTTACCTGAAGTGTCTGAACTGACAATAAAGCTGTGTGTTTTTCCCTCCACACACACATTTTACGCTTTTCTATCCACATTCACAGCAGTTTCTAAGTACTTCACTCCTGCCTTGCTCTGCCACCTGCTGCTGGTGGAGGTCCTCTGTTCATTTGAATTCTATCTGCACATCTCTTGGTTTTCAGCGAGTACAGCATCTGTGCTGGCAGAACGCCTGCTATCTGAGGTTAATCAATCCTCACCCAGGCTGGGAGCATAAGAAGTTTTTTTCTCTTTGCTGCACAAGAACTGTGTGCAGTGAGAAGCGAAGCACCACAAACAAAGAGTGCTTTTTGCTCCAGCTGCTTATTGGAAATCAGTCTCCCTTTTTTTTCAGGCATATGGGTATTTTTCAGAATATCATAATGGCACTGAGTTGGAAAGTACTGCCTGTGCCTAGCATATAAAGGATGACTTTCTGTGCAGTACTAGCTGGTGTTTGTGTCAATCACAGATTCATGAAGTGCACATCCAGCCTGCATGCCAAGCATGCTGCTGCCTCACAGACACATCTGTTTGCTGCTGCCCAGCCTGTGCTCACAGCAAGAGCAGCAGTTCAGAAACCTGACCTGGACCATCATGCAAATCTCTTGACACTAGAAAACAGCCCCTTGGCAGTCCCTTATAAACCTCCCACAGAGAAGTTCCTTCTGTGTAAAGTTTTATCATTGTATAACAGTAACTGATAGTTCATTCCAAATTACCATTCTTGCTCATCTCCATAGTCCACATGACAATTTGAAAGCGTGTCTGTCTTCTCTCAGTTAAGTCCATACATTTGTGAGCAAGTGGTTTTGTTATTTTGTTGAATGAAAAAAACACCTGATGAGCATTATAGATAAACCTTTACAAAACAGCCCAGCCTGGATTTAATCACTGAGGTATACCAGATCAACATCTGTGTTTGACTTACAGCTAATAAAGAAGGCATTTAGTTATAATTTCTTGAAATAAAACAGAATCTAGCTATTGGAATAGTTTGTTAAAAAGGTAAGAGCAGAATATGGCTGTAGTATTGACTCTTCTATTTTCTATTTTCTTTTTAACTGCCTAAAAGGACCTAAAGCTTGAGCCATTTGAAGAGGAAGTTTTAGAAGAAAATACAAGATCTGTAAGTACTTTTCAAGATAACGTTTTTTACATTTGATTGTGAATGCCAGGTATTGCGACAACAATCTCATCTAGTCTCCTTTGTTAAAAAGTAACTTTAAAAATCACTACCCTCACTTTTTCCAGTGACAAGAAACCATTTTTTTAGCAGAATACACTGTGAAAGAGGCAACAGAACAAAACTCAGAATACATGAGCAAAAATTTTATATTAATTTTTGCATTGTTTTCAAAGGATACAGGGAGCCAAACCTTAACTTGCATAAGGACAAAAAGGTGTCATTAATAAGATTTACAAATTCGGCAGCAGTGTTTATGGGGCAGTAGCTTCTCTCCTTCCAATCACCTAATACTGCATGCATGCTTTAAATCACAGTTGCACAGCCTCCCTCCCTCCCAAAACTGCTACAGGGAAATCTTAACAGAAAAGGTGGGAGACTATCTAGTGCTAAGCAGTAATCGATATTACAACCTAAAAAATCAAAATCATGACCAGAAATAAACTTACTGTTAAGCAAGTTTATGTCCCGAGATTGATAGACTAGCATTCCTAAATTCAGAGCTTTGAACCTAACGCAATGCAAATCAAATACACATGAAAAAATAACCAAAAGAGATGATCTATCAAATTGGATCATTATTTCATCACAGGATTTGCATTTGATTTTTTTTAAATGACACCATACAATATTGCTAGACAGACTGCTTATAATTCATGAGATAACTGTACTAATAATCATGGCAGAAATGAGTCAAAAATCTGTACAAGGAATTAAGATGTATTCAATAAGAAGCACATTGTGTTGCTTTAAATATTCCACTAGTAAAGTTGTCAAGCTTCAAGAGATGAATCAACATGTAAACTATTTAAAATAGCTAAATGGTAATTATATTAATTCAGGATAAATAGGTCTTCTATACTGCTGAGTGTTTCCATAGTCTTTTTTATAAAGATTGTTCATTTTCAGAAAGGTGGAGGGAAAAAACCTCTCTCTATTCATCACTTAACAAGGGCTACCTCAGGCATCTCACTCAGGTGTGAGTCAGGGCCCTAAAAGGTAAAAGCAACAACGGATCCAGTGCAGACCGTGGGGATTTGTTCTTATCCCAGACCTTACACCTGCTTGCATACAGATTCACCCAAAGAAACACACTGTCTTTATCAATGAATATTTCAAAGATCAGCATTTCCTTTGCACTCTTCTGAAAAGAATCTGTCATCCAGGGTTAGGACAACTGTCTCTGAGGTGGACACTTAGTTTGGGTGTTTCCACTCTGTACCTCAGCTTGCCTAGACATAAAAGCCACACTTGAGCATTTTTACTTCCCCACTCCAGAGCACTAAAATGGGGACTGCAAACTTCAAAGGAACTTCTGTGCATTTTCTTTCATGCTTTATGGTTTTTATTGTTTCATGATATGACTTTTCTGAGTTTAAAGTACAAGGAATTCAGAAGATGATACAGTAATATTGTAATGTTTTTTATCAGGACATAATGATCATTCAAAATCAAATGTGTGTGATAGAAGAAAAAATTGAGGAATTCCATCTTGCCCTGAAGCAGTACGTGGAATCTGCTTCTACTCTGGGTGGCTGCTTGCAGTAAGTACAATGTTACTGTCCTTGGGCTGAAGGAAGGAATGTAGTTTCATTTCTTGAATCACTGGGATTATTTATAAAGAGAGAACCTGTAACACCTGCACTGGCAGCTTATGCATAATCTGTAAGACAGAGCTTTTCAAAGACAACTAGAAGTAGAAGCAGATGTCAAAATGCACAGATTTTAAGTACTATCAAAAAATTACAATAAAGGCTATCCCAAAGATGTTAAACAATCTTTTCAGGCTTCTTAGCTTCACAGGTCATTGATTCATGATTTCTGGAAGCTCCTAGGCTGAGACTCTTTATTGGAAAATTCATTTGCCATTCTTCATTTGTGCTCACCTGGCAAGGAAGTAACTTGTCAACTTGTTCACCAGTTCTCTGCTTAGAAGCTTTCAGAATCTTCCCTTTAGGCTGTCATTTTAAAAATTTTAATTCATAATAAATGAGAAAATTGAAAAGCAAAATTTTCAATGAAACTGTGTTTCTGCTTTGCTCCTTTTAGAATTAAATAAACTATTAAATAAACTATTATGGGTTAAGAATAAATTTTCATGGCTCACCACTGTTCTGAATTTCTGAATTTCACATACTTGAGAAAGTTACTACCATACACACTGTAGACCATTATGAAAAAGATATTTTTATATGTGTACACAATACAGGATCTTCCTATATATTCAAAGGCTTCAAAGCCTGCCTATCATACCCCTATAAGCCTTTTATAAGCCTTGTTGCTATGAGATCATCACACTAAGGATTTTATCAATAGTGTCCACACAGACCAGAAAAGTAAGTTTAAGCTGCAAGAGGAGTGACATTTCTGCAATGGTTCACTTGTAAAGGCAGGCTGATGAGTAAAATAAAATTCTCTTGTTGGCCCAGAGATGGAAAAAAAACAAACAAGAGAAGCCCCTCTGGCCCCTTCCAAAACTGAACATCAAGCTAAAGACTGTAGTGACTGCAGACTTGTCAGGGGAGAGAGCTTACATGACTTAAGAATGCAACTTAACAAATGATGGCAGGAAGTTCCTTTCTTTCCCAAGTTTACAGGCATTTGATAAGTCTGTAATGCCACCTACCGGATGGGTTTTGCTGTAGCTGTTAACGACAGTGACTTGTTTTTTCCAAGAGCTTTCGATATATTTGCTGTTTTACCATGTACTTGAACATACAGCAGGAGAAAACCAATAAATCATAAAACATTGCTTATTACAGTATGAAATATAATCTGATACCAGTTTTCAAGCACATCAGTAGTGAGATCAGCAATCTTACACTTGTGCACTTAGAGAAGTACATATATATATACTTGCTGTACTTTTTATCTACACACCAATTTGAGTATCCACAGGCGTTAGTACCGTACATGCTATAAAGGTTTTATGCTCAGGATAGTAAGTGCGATGATTCTGTGTAGAGGATCAACACAGAATCATATCTGTTGATCCTCTGTTGATCCATGATAAACTGTTAGCTGAATAGTGTAAGGACAAGTAACTAGTACCCAAAATATTATTTTAAAAATGTATATGCAACAGATATCAGTCTATCTGACTTTGCACTACATTGTAGGTATACTCCATTTGCTTTCAAAGCACAGAAATTCCATGACACTTTGATGCATCTCTTATACAAAAAGATAATTGCTACTGTGTAATTCTTCAGTGAAACAACCTCTATAAACTTACTCAGACTGTTCACTGCATGGAACAGGATCCCCAGGGAAGTGGTCACAGCACCGAGCCTGACAGAGTACAGTTTGGACGACACTCTCAGGCACATGGTGTGACTCTTTGGGATGGTCCTGTGCAGGGCTAAGGGTTGGACTGGATGATCCCTGCAGGTCCCTTCCAATTTGGCATATTCTGTGATTCTGTATTAGCTGATCTTTCCTGAACCACAGTTATTTAATTTTCTGTATTACTGATTAGCATTTCTTTACATATATGGTACTATTAGAGCAAAATGAAAAATTAGTTTCATAAGTAAGAGTCCATCCTAAGTGTAGTAATATAAAATATTACTAAGTAAAAATAAATATACAACAAGAGTTTGTTGGTTTTTTTTAAGTTCAGATAGTTTGTAGTACATGATCACTCATTTGTTAAAATTATTATCTGGGTTGTTTTTTGGTTTTGCTTTTGTTGTTACTTTGTTTTTGTTTTGGTTTTTTTTCCAAAAATCACTTCACTTTGTCCTACTTATAGGCAGTTTGGAATAAGATGTGTATGTACAACAACTTTGTTGTGTTTTGTTAAATTAGTTCAACTGTACAATTCTTAGTATTTCCATACAGAAGCTTCCAAGTAATTTCCGCTTCATTGTTTATGAGTTCTGGGAGAACAGCAATGCCTGGAATAGGTAAGCTCTGGGGGTTTGGTGGGTTTTTTGGGTTTTTTTGGTAATACATAAAGTTTTGAAGGTTAGAAAGCAATTGTGTAGAAAGACTGAATATAAATTACTTAAAAATACTGCTAACCAATTTCTTGCTAAATATATCACAATACTTCAGAATATTTCAATTGCTAAAGACTTAAATACACTAAAACATAAATAAAACTGTCAGAAAGACAAACATAATTCAGAACAAAAAAAGTCTGAAAGTGATAAAGACATACCATCAGATTGATGTTAGTTCATCAGAGACAAAAGAACAGGAAGACAGCAATATTACCAGAGTTTAATGGTAAAGAGAGACACAGAAGGAGCCAACAGATAGAATGCATCCCATCCCGCAACACACTTCAGCATACAAGTAGTCGTGGGGAGCTCTCCCACAGCTTCCCAATCCACATCACAAAAACCCATCCAACAGACTCCCAGAGTGTCTCTTTTGGGCCTAAAATAGAAGTTGTAGTGATTAAAAGTCTTAATAGTTGAATTCTACCCTCCAGCAGGCAGATAAGAAACTGAGACAAAAAGATTGTCCTTAACTACATGTAGGTTAAATCCCACAGAATCGAACCCTATGATCCTAAATCTGTAGACAGAAACTGTGCTGAAGGGAGATGAGAAGCCTCTAGAAGCTCAGTTGCTTTCCTTTCAAACAAAACCCCAGTTTTACTGGGTTTCCTATCACAAAGACTCAAGGACACTCATAACACACGTCAGCACTACACTGGGCCACAACCACGAGATGAGCATCAGAGTGACAGCTAGCTGCACAGAAGAAAACCTGTGTTTAATATGACATGCAAGCACTTCACAGCTTATCTGGACTCCTCTCCCACTATCACCATTGCCTAAGTTTTGAAGCACAAAATCTCTGTTATAGCATTACCAGTAAAATTTTTAATGCTCGTAAAAAAAAATTGAGCCCCTTTAAAAAATTTATTTTTCTTTTTTTTTTTTTTTAACAATTATTTAGCCACCTTCAAATGAATTACAGCAAGACATTCCAAAGGAGTAATGTGGATTTCTTGGAAACTCCAGAGCTCATCACAACAATGCTAGTCCCTGGTAAATATCAACTTTTCACATTAAATTGTTAGTTCCATATAAAAAGTTCTGCTATATTAGTGTGTTCCATACACAAGACCACTGCATAATGTCATCCTTAGTCAGATCTTCTTTGGTAAAGTATGGAGGAGAAAGGGACTCCAAATGTTTTTATTTTAACCACAGAAATATAAAATGCATCAGCAAGAAGAAGACCCACAATGCCTCATTTTATATAGTGCAAAAATACACAAGCATATTCTGTTTAATAAAATATCTAGAAAAAACAATAGTTTGTGAGTGGTAAAACAGACCCTGTTTAAGATTTTCAAGCAAAAAAATGCTTTCTGATGAAGACTTCAACTTAATCCTATTTACACAGACTGAAGGGAGCCTTAATTACTAATAATTTATATTTATTAACCAATTTATTTTACATTCTTCCTGCTATGTTAAAACAACTACTTTTAAAAAGCAAGGTGTTAAAGATTCCAAATTATTATTCGTAATGCAAATCAATGAGCATGCAACATCTTCCTTCTCCTATAAATGAAAGTTAAAGAGACAGTGCAGAATGAAGGAAGGCAAGCATCAGTCCCATATTTACAGAGGGAGGACAGCACTTTTTTAGGGAACACAAATCTAATAAAATAAAACCCTAATTTCCTCTATGTCTGTGTACAGGCTAAATTTAAAATCACAAAACCACACCTAGTAGAAAAAAAAAAAATGTAGTCCTGTACCTGGAGTTTTTCCTTAAAAGAAACCAGCCAAGACATCTTCAAAGCTCATGAGCCTGATCTGAACACAAAATGATATCCCAGGGATTCCTGCAGTATCAGGAGACTGCACTTAATGAACCAATAATCTCTGCAAATCTTACTGGGAAATTTAAGACAAACTTGGCTGTAGGGAACAATGATGTCTTTTCCCAAAATTCTTTGTGTCCGAGAGTTAGATTGCATATGACCCAGGGGTGTTCCAGGGTCGTTTACTCACAGGTAAAGTACAATTAACATAAAATGTAAACATCATTTTTAAATGCCTAAATATAGAAGTGTCTGAAATCAAATTCCAAATACTCATTCAAGCATTGGCTCCGCCTGCTTACAAGGATTTCAGTCTGCAGCACTCTATCCTGGCAGACCGTTGCCATAGGAACAGCATTTCTCACTGTGCACTCCTTGCTGGGGCAATAGGGATTACTGCATTCCCAGTTATTTGTACCATTTTATAGACTACCTGTAATTTAGAAATCTGTGCAGAGATCTGGACTTTTGTTTCATGGAAAGTACTTCCCACGACTGATCTATACAAATTTGGGCATGGTCTTAATCTGTGCCAGGGGAGGTTTAGGTTGGATATTAGGAAGAAATTTTTTACTAAGAGAGTAACCAGACACTGGAATGGGCTGCCCAGGGAGGGAGTGGATTCTCCGTCCCTGGAGGATTTTAAGATGAGACTGGATGTGGCACTTAGTGCCATGGCCTACTAACCACGGCGGTGTTGGATCAAGGGTTGGACTTGGTGATCTCGGAGGTCTTTTCCAAAACGGTCGATTCTATGATTCTATAAAAACATACTTGTGTTTGAAAGACATAAAAAGTTCTTGAAGTAAAAAATGATGGCTGAAATCCTACCAGTATACTTTTATACTCTCCATACCTCTTGTGTTTCCTCTCTGCATAAGGTTCAACTTCAAAAGGCCAAAGGGTAGGGACTGTGGGGAAGAAACACAAATTTGCTTCACTCCAGCCCTGTCTATAATCTGGAGATTACAGATCTTTTTATAGGAATGACATTTTACAAGTCCATCAGTTATCTTACTTTTGGGGACAAAATACTATTCATTCGTAGAGCTGTATAAAAACACCACCAGATTTGAATAATGTCACCAGGAAAGTCATTAAAGGTAACACAACCAGCCAGAGGACACAGTGCTCATCTTAAATACTGACACATGCAGCAGCACAGGAATGAGGATCTGGGTGCTTAATTCTATGCAACCATACCTATGACATGCTAATACTTCTTTGGATATTTTCAAAAGGTTATATAAATTCTTGTGCTAAAGCCATCCACCCACCAGTTCTACTCAGCTCTCCCAGTATTCTGAATATTCTTTCTCACCAGTATCAGCTGCATATTTAAGTTAATGTTTCTCTATATATGTTTCTAAGGGTTTGGATCCGGCTTTCCCGCCAAATGC
>VZRE01015491.1:153933-179528 GCA_013396775.1 Cephalopterus ornatus | reverse complement strand
CCCCCATTCCCGACTCCGGGGAAAATCCGGTCCGGGTTTTCTCCCATTCCCGACTCCGGGGAAAATTTTGCGTGGCTGAAGCCAAGCTGTCCTGGGTTTAGTGTTAAGTTGTTGCCGGCTCCGCAGGCTCGTCGCCCACAAAGCTCACCCCACCCTGGGCTGCATCTCCAGCAATGTGGCCAGTAGGTTGAGTGAGGTGATTCTGGCTCTCAGCTCACCTCTGGTCAGACCCCACCTTGGGCAGTGCGCGGGGGGTTGGCGGTGTCCAGATCTGGGAACCTGAGCACAAGCAAGACCGGGGCAGCAAGTGCAGAGGAGGCCATGGAGATGTTGGGAGGAGTGCAGTACCTCGCCCCTGCAGGCAAGCTGAGGGAGCTGGGGCTGTTCAGTCTGCAGAAGGGAGACATCACTGCAGCTTTCCAGTACCTTAACAAGGCATACAAAAAGGAGGGAGAGGGACTTTTTATATGAGCAGATAGTGTCAGGACAAGGGGGAATGGTTTTGAACAGGAAGAGGGCAGAGGTTGGGAGTAGATGTTAGTTAGAAAGGAATTCTTTGTTTAGAGGGTGGTGAAGCAGTGGAACATATTGCCCAGAGAGGTTGTGGATGGCCTATCACTGGAAGTGTTCAAGGCCAGGCTGGACAGGGTCCTAAGCAACCTCACCTAGTGAGTGGCATCCGTGCCCATGGTTAGGGCATTGGTGCTATATGATCTTTAAAGCCTCTTCCAACCCAAACCATTCTGTGATTCGCCTGTGTGTGCACTCTTTGATGTTTTACCTATGTGCTGAGTGAAAATGACAGTTGGGACACTGATTCCGTATAATTGTTTAACCCTTAGTGATTTCAAGTAATTTTTGGGGGGGACAAAAAAAAAATCATCTTTGGTGCTTAGAGGTACGATTTTTTTTCCTCCTAACTGAGAGAACTATTTGCAAAAGTACAGATACTTTCTAGAGCACACTTGGTCATGATTGAGTTACACTTTTTTTCCTGACATTGTAATTGCCAGCTTTTCAACACAGCCTAGAGTATGAAAATGATAAATAATACGCATTTTTAGTATGTACATTATTACTGTTACATAGAGATTCTACAGTTAAATTTAAGAGCATTTTAAATGATTAATTAGTCAGAAGAGAATCCATCACCTGTTCCTGTACTGCCTCCCTAAGCACTTTTTCAGAGCTACATTGAAAAGTCTAGGGATATAATACCAAACACCTATCAAGAGTCAAAGAACACACAAAAGGTCTTGCTTACTAAAGATGTAAAGGTTCAAGACACCTCCTCAGCTTATCCGTTCACCTACATCATCTCCACTCGTTCAGCAATTAAGGACTGCATGATGCCTCTTCTCATGGCCAATCCCACTCATACAGCTCATCTACACATTTCCTTGATAAATTCTCTCAAAAATAAGGCACTTTGTTAAAAATTAGTTCAGTGGAGGCTATTTGTAATGAATCACAGAACTCCATTTGGCTCATCAGACATTTCATTACAGTGTCACTGTATTACCGTGTCATCATCCTTCAACTTAGCTGGACTTTCTGCCTTAAAATTCAGTTTTGCCCTAAGTGAGAAGCAAACTGCAGTCTTTGGCACTTTTCCCAAAGCTCACAAGCCTGTTGCTGTAAACACGTGCACCTAAGAGAGCACCCCAGTGAACACAGCCAAGATTTCATAAAACCACTGCAGTTCCATTACTGATGATCAGCTCCAAAAGCAGGAAGAGAGCAGAGGGCCCATAAAACTGACTGTGAAGGTTCTCTTAGGAATAATATATTTAAACCTTCACCAAAACAATTCTTGTTCCATATACAGAGAAATATATCACAATCTATATACCTCAAAAGGCCTGCCACCCTGAGAACACTTGTCTGAAAAATCCCTTCCCCAGCGTTTTCTCCCAAGGTCACATACCTCCAACAGGCTCCACAACCAGAATTCCAAAACAAAGATATGCTGCACATCCATACAATATTCAATGAATAAATATATTTGTCCTTGTGCAAGTGCATGGACTGAGAGATAATGAAAAGCAGATCAGGAAACCCTTTTTTTGGAAGCTATGTTCTAACATTTTTAAATTCTGATTTGTAGAACTGTATTTTTTTCCAGCATTACATTTAAATTCTCTTTGCCACAGGAAAAAACTACTTACAAATGAACTCCTAAAAATTTAAAAGCTAACAGTTTCCTAGTTAATTACAGATTCATTAGTTGAGTCTCCTTGATATGGCTTCATGCTGTAATTTCAAGTTCAGTCTGCATGATGAGTCACTCCTACTTAGAAAAGAAAAGGATAAACACCAAGCCACATATGCTCCTTAGAGTCCAAGGAGAGGGGAAAATAGGGAAAAAAAGTCAGGTTAGAAATCACGTAAGAGCTCGATTACAACTGGTCCTTTATGTCAGTGACTGAAGTTTCCGTGACCCTGCTGTTAAGTTCTCAGAAAGCATAACTGTTTTAATTATGTACATTTAGAGAATAGTATAAATGCCACACAGACCCATTAGAAATATAGAATTTATTTCTCATTACATTTAGACAGCAATACGTTGCAGATTTGGACATGCCACGTCTTGTATCATAGGTGACTTACGGAGTCCATGTTTATAGTTATGACAGCTATTGCTAGCCCAGAAAACACAAAATGTGTTTTTGGAGTGGCTCTCTTGAGAACTTTAAGCCACCAGCAGCAATTTTTGCAGATGGGTACTCTTGAAAATCCTCTTCATACAAATTCACTATCCAACTGTTTCCTGTATCTTACCTTTACAGTTTCAGAGCTCAAGAAAACAATTTCAACAATAGGAATGGGCAGGGAGATTGAGAACTTGGCCCTTATCTTCCCTCGGGCAGCAGTTCTCAGTAAAGGTGATATCATGTTGTAAGGCCACCAAATTCCTCCCGGTCCATGAACTGTGCTTTTGACAGGGCAGCTCCTTTCCTATCCTTTAGGGTCTCTGCAGCCCTTGCTTCCATTCCCTCCTTGCACATCCAGATGCAAGCTAACCAAAGAGTGAATCTTACAGTTCTGATAACATCCTAAAACATGTTATTTAAAAATCTACAACAAAAACTCTGAGCCACAGGGGGGAAAAAAAGACAACATTTTATATTTAAACCTTCAATGTACCATAAGCAAGAGGTATCTTCACAACCCGTTTCCTGACAGCATCTGTTCAGTGTACTTCCCTTCATCCTTACAAACACAGAAAAACTGGGGTGCTATTTTCCTTGTATCTCTTAACTCTGCTGGCATTCAGCTTGGGAATACCAGGAGCTGCAGTGCATCATCACAGGAAGATGGGAAGGGGCAGGAGAGTGAGCAGAGTGAATAAGGAGGAATAGAGACACTGTCCTTGGCAGGCTCTACACCAGCCATACAGAGAATATGCACGCATCTGATGAAGGGTTTTGATGTTGCCTTGCTCTATTTTTTGGCGCCTTTTTTTTAATTAAAAAACATTATTCCTGCTAAGGCTGGTTGTGCAAAGTTAATTTTCAAGAACCACCATTCAGTCTGACTCTGTTCCTGCAGACAGGCTTCCTATTGATCCATTTCTCACTAGCATCTTGCTGTAGTTTTTCTGCTGTTCTTCTCTGAAAGTATCTTTGACTTTTGCTCGTTTCAGACCTCCATCCCTGGAATAGAGCAAGAGGGAAAAGTAACCCATCAGGACTGTTACGACTGTTGTTATCAAACTATGCATTACATTACCTGTAGAGTCTAAATCTAAAATACTATTATTATTAAAGGATTAGAACTTCTATAACATCCAAGTTTAGGCATGTTTATTAAAACCTTTACCTTAAGCCACAATTCGTATGAAGTCCAAATTTTGAGTTTAGCCTACTAAAGCGGCCTACTTATGTTGGTAACAGGCTGTACCTCCAATAGAAATCTTTGGCAATCTGGGATTCTGCTTCCCTAGCCTGTAGGGGCAGTCAATCTTACGCAACACCATAGTTGTCTCTTGCCTTACATCATTCAGAGGGCCAGCTAGGCCTCATCTTTGAATCCGTTTGCCCGCTTTTTTCCTCAAAATGTTGCTCTCGAGTTTGTTTCGTATGAAATCTAGGCATTGCACTGCCACTTACTGAGGTAGGACATGAGAAAGTCAGAGCAGAAAGCCTCAAGCCCCGTTTTCTTTTTTGTTCAGGCTTGCCGAGTAACTTCACTTCTGCTGCTTAATCACAGCAGAAGTCTCAACACGAGAAAAAACTGTGAATGGGCTGCTTCAAAAGCATCAAGCCTTTAGGTGAAAATCATTGCATGCTACACGCTCCAAAGATTTTGTGCATCTTGATTTTCACTTTCACATGCGTGCACATGGATTTATTCCTTTGCTTTCTCTGGAGTGGAATAAAGTGCTGTCGAATGTTATCGGTCACAAAGCTAAGGGAGGAAGCACCTCTCAATCAAACTTAATAGAAAGTCCATGAAGTCTAACAAGGACGGCATTACTCACCAGGGAAGTTCAGTCAGTCCTCCTCGGTGAGCAATGGCTGACCTCACTCTGTTGGCAAACTGAACAGCATCTTCATCTTCCTTCAAGGGTCATAAATTCAACATAATCAAAGCAGAGAGAAATTAATTGAAACAGACTTTTATAACATTTTTATCTGCTGCCTCAACAAATTAGCTCACTGCCAAATGATCTGTCCCTTATCATGCCAACATCACAATCTGATGTTCCCTTGGGTAATAGTTTAATTAATTTTTCCCTGAAGTGTTGAAATTAGGAGAAAATTTTGCTCCAGCAGGATGCAACATTGACACTATTGTGATGGTACTGAGCTGCATCAGGAAAAGCTAAGTCCAATCGTACATCAGTCAACACTGACAAAAATCCAATATAAAACTCTGATATGGGGGCATGGGGTAGGTACAGCTTTTGGGGAAAAAGGGTATAAAGGCCCTTGCAGACACAGCCAAGTTCTTAAATAGTAATTAGTCAGCCAGGTGCTAGATTACCTCTCTAACCATTGGTGGCAAGTACCACACGTTGCAAACAATGGCCCAGCTTGTCATTATACGCAGCAGGTAGCTCACAATGTTGTATTTGCTGCTGTTCCAGAATGCATCTCCAAACTGAGGATCATACTGCAAAGGATCACAAAAAACAAAGGATAAAACCCCCTTCCCCACAGACCATCCCAGCCTCCCAGATCTGTGATTACACGACAGAACCGGCAGCAGATGTCACCCATTTGCCTGAACAGCCAAAACAGTTAAGTGTGCTGCGAGCAGCATGCTTCTCTTCCCTTCAGCACTGGGAGGGACTAGCTGGATCTCCCTTCCTTCCAGCTTTCTGGAGGAGGAAGCTGATCCCATCAGGGACTACCAACCAGGCTCCACAGGCCAAAGGACTTCACTTTCCTTTCAGCCACTTCTACTCCAGGAATTATCCACAGCACGCAGCCAATTGCCAGAGCTACTGTGCCTTCAACAGCAGCTGTACTGAGACAGCTTCCTGCCACCCAGGCAAAAACAGATCCCAAACTTTGAAATTCAGCAGCCAGCTCTCTCCACTTACTTTGATGGCAACAGGATAGATCGTCCCTCCTATTTCGAAGCTCCCCTTCTTGAACATCATCACAGATGTATTGTTTATGCAGGTGCCTGTCCAGAAGAGAAAGTCATTGCTTCTGACAGCCTACCACATTTCAATAGCAACACTGCATCAACATACAGGTCTTGCCCATAAGGGCCTGCATTTGCTTCTCAGGGAGTGTAACTTAAGCATCTCTGCCCTCCTTACTTTTATCCTTTGTCTTGTGACTGACTCCCTGAATAAAGCCCAAATGTGTGGGAGACAAAAAGCACAATGCTGAATTTAAATCTGTAGGACAGTGAATTGATATTCACAGGGCAAAATAAACAATCTTCCCATTTTTCTGCCTAGAGCTTCTGCCAGGAGAACCAACAGCCAGGGACAGTATTGTGTTGTCTCCACATTATCTCATAAGAAAGATGAAAAATAGGAATGCCCTAACCAATTTTATGCCAAGGGTGAAGATACATTTGAGCAGCAGAAGCCATGAAAAGAGAACAGGGATGACATCTACTTTGAATGGAGATAAGCAGTTCAGCTTCTTACCTTCTGGAAAAATTAAAATTGGAAGCTTGCTGTTATCCGCCACATGTTCCCTGAGTCTGTGGAAGCAGAAGGAAAGGTTAAAAGACAATTCCTTTCCAGTCTTCTTTCCCCAGGCAGGTGCATTAAAGATATCTTTACATAATATGTATTTGTTTGAAAGCAAAGGCTTTTACTAGACACTAATTTGTACTTGCTTTTCTGTTTGTAAGAAAACTGTAGCTTTGTGCAGGCCACCCCTTAGGCCCATGGTGCATTACACTGAGGCAACATCCTGTTTTCCTTCATGTGTATTATTTTATTAATGACTGTCAGGGAAGCCAACAAATGTATGCCATAAAGTCAGTCCAACTAACTCTGATCAACTCAACCTTCAAGAAATTACCCACATAAGAAAAAAAATTGTGCAGTGGTCCTGCACTGCTTACTTGACAGTGGATTTCATAAAAAGTGGGCTCCTAAATGCCTACAGCTCACACTATTTGAATAACACTTGGATAACTTGGCAAATCTGTCCTGTGGTGCAGAGGCTGATAAGAGGTGGTAAACAAGTCAACCTGTCAAAATTTACCTAGAAGTTCTTTAAAAATTAGGAAGAATTTTCTATCCCTGTACTACCATGTCCACAGGTATGCCTTTGGTGACATTCTGCAGAAAACCAGTTTTTTTAAGCAGCTCATTCTTATTACTAGACACATTCTGCCCCTCACCCAAACAAGTGGAAGCTGGGTATTTCCAGTGGCTCACAATTTCAAATGAAACTGAGAGTTTGTATCACAGATAGCCCATTTTATGATCATTATTTCTCTTCAACAGAAAGTCCCAGAATTTAAATATCTTCACATCCTTTCAAAACATCTATCTGAATTCACTAGACATTAGTTGTTAAGCTGATGGCTACCCAACTGAGATGTGGTGTGACAGTCTACTATTCAGACCTTACCTGAACGTTTGGGCTCATCCATTTCACCCTGTATAAACTTTTCAAGCCTTCCTTGGTGACCTTGGCACCTGACATTTTGACCAGTCTACTGCACCAAAGCCCACACAAACAAGCACATTCAGTTCATTCTGACTGATGCAGTTTCCTGCACACCACCCCTGGAACTCACTCCAAAAACCCCTCGTCTGGGTCCAGCGACTCTACCTCCCGGTGCCCGACTCCCGGGAGCAGAGACACACCATCCCACGCCTCACCTTTTCGTCACTAGATGGCGATCCTTGATCTCGGAGCGTTCGAACCAGACGTGAGGACAGGCCTTGACTGTGGCTCGCTGGATGACTCCCATCAGCCCACCATGAACCTGGCCAACCTGCGAGCCCAGCAAGGCACATCAGCATCTAAGACACTTGAAAAGCAGAACCTCCTCTTCTCCATCCCTCTTAAAAAACCCAATGCACTGGAGACTGCAAACCAGGATCAAGCAGCAACCACAAAACTGTTAAACTGCATTCACTTGAGAGGACCTAGGCACACACAGGGAAGCGTATCACAAGTACTTCACCAGATGAAGAGCCTAGCACTGACACCACCAGGGCAACTTCACCAGCATGTAACTTGCAGACCAACTCCAACTTTAGACATGTCTAAACATGAAAGTTTAGCACTGAAGTCCACAACCAATACCCCACAATCTTTCCCTCTCATGGTCCCTCCTCTCCCTCTGCTGTGGTCATCATGGATCAGCTCATACCATTGCATAGCATCCATCATTTGTCAGAATGATTGCATCTATCGGTGATGTGTGGTTGGCAACACAAATTCCTCCTTTCTTTGGTCTGTTTTCCCTGCAAGTACATATTTTTTGTTAGACTACTAGTGCACTAGGCACCACTTTACAGACAGTTCCATAAAGCTGCCAGGTGACTCAGCATCTAGTGTGACATTAACTTGCAGGTAAAAGAGCAGCCCCCGTTTCAAATGGGATGCTCACACACGCAGAAGTATGCACACACTCTTGCTATCGTCACTCACTTGTTATGATAATGGATAGTACCAGACAGAGCTCTGACGAGGATGCGGGAGCACGTGAGGTGGACCACTTCACTCATGTAGTTTTTCAGGCTGAAAGAAATCACAGACATTTGGAGGATCCTGGAAAGCAGCTAGAGACATACAATATTCTCCACTCTACTCAACACAAGTCAGGACTGAAATTTTCCTGGTGTTCGGGAGCACAGAGGGATGTTCGCCGTTTTACCACTCAGTTGCTATTGCAGCTCAGCCAAGATATGTCATACTTTTGGTGTCACTTATCTAGACAAGGCTGTGATCTCCTTATCTGGATGTTTTTTATCTTAACACCATTACCTCCACTACAACGCTCCCTTTGAGTCTCTCATGACAACTGGAGGAGCCCATCAGAGATCTAAGTGCCAAGCCTGGCAAGAAGCCAACCTCAGCCCAAATTCAAAATGCCACTAAAAGCAGGGTCACAAATTTGTGGTTGGAGTAGACTATCAGTAGTCTATTGTTTGTAAAATCTGTCCAGCCCTAAACTTCGGCTGTTTGCACTGATGCAACTTGGCAAGTTCATCCCTCACACAAAGTACCTACCTGCTGTTTGGCAGTTGTCCTACCAATGTTGTTCCCACAATCATTGACGTAATCCCAATGGTAGCGAGGGTAATGCTACACAAACACAGACATTAAATCAAAATAAGTAGTTTATTCATTGTCATAACTTTCTCCCTACAAAATAGAAAGGAATTGCAGATATTCAATTATTCCTCAGATACCTGACTTATCCAGTTCTGTAACTCAATAATTCCCTGACCTGTTGCTCAAAATCGTGATCTAGCAAAGGCAGAAGATTCAGATACTCATGCATACACTGTCAGGGAGCCTTAGAGCTCACCCACCTTACACTTATACTGCCAATACACATGACTATGGGGAAGCATTCATGGGAAAGATGACCACTTAGTCCTAATCTACTCTCCACAGTGAATGGCAAGATAAAAGTATTCTGAATGGCATCTTAACCATTAAAAGGAGTCTTTAAGCAGGTTAATCTTCTGTATCTGCCAATGCTGCCTTTCGACTAAAAAAAGCTGAGATGACATTTACCAAGAAAACACAAGTTTATGCATTCCCAGGCTGCCAAAATCCCTCAGCGCCCACAAACTTACCGTAGGGGCAGCAGGAAGCAGTACCGCACTACAACCCCAATGACCCAGACAATAGTCAGCCTCAGGCTGATGTAATGGAAGTTGACATTAGTCCTCGTGAGGAGATTCCAGGAGAGCAGCTCTTCTGAGGAAAACCTTTGGGTGACTTCATCTTCCACAATGGCCTCAAACCCTTTTCTGCAGAAGTACAAAGTGTCAGAGAATTTGTGACTCGCTCGACGCTGAGGTGCAATTTCTTTCTCCATAGGCGTTTCATCTCTTTCAATGATACCTTGGGAAGGAAAGGGTAAGCACATGAAGAAATAATTCTGTGAATTAACAGTCATTCTCTGAATCACTTGTCACTCTGCATTACCCAAGGAGACTGTCAGAGCCCCTCCTGTGACAGCAAGATCAGCTAGGTAGTTGAACAGAACATACTCTTCAGTGGGCCAGTTCTAGCTTCCTTTCCTCACATCACTTCCCTGAGCAGCAAATACATCAAGTTCTGTTGCCTACTGAACATGAAGCAAGAAGACAAACCCCTTTCCCACCATCTAACATGCTCTCAACGCTGCAAACTTTATCCAAGACCATCTCATGCTTTCAGAAGAAACCAAGTGAGACCTTGTCCTTTACATTCCCTTCTGTGCTCTGTATATTTATAGGCATTTATTCTCCTCAGTGGAGGCTTTCTTGTTCCCTAAGCCCATCTCATCT
The DNA here is from genome assembly GCA_013396775.1 of Cephalopterus ornatus. Lineage (NCBI taxonomy): Eukaryota > Metazoa > Chordata > Aves > Passeriformes > Cotingidae > Cephalopterus > Cephalopterus ornatus. The sequence goes on along the minus strand of VZRE01015491.1, from coordinate 169,585 downwards.
TATATTGTGGTGTCCCACAGCCACATTCAGCTGAAACATGTTCTGCTGTTACTCGCCAAAGCCCCAGACCACAACACTGTGCATGGACCAGCTTTGAACCAAATTCACCTTCCTCCCTTCACAGCACCAAGTCTTTCCTATAAGTAACCACACAATTTTTTTATTTTAGTTAAAATCAAACAACATATCAAAGAAAGTAATGCCTAGAGGTGCCTTACTATAATTTACTTCAGCCCTAACAGTTGTGCTTCACGTGAACTCTGGCCACATAATGCCTGGCAAAAGACAAGAAATCTGGACAGTTCAGAAATGTAGAAGCAATAGCAAGTATTCCCTCTTCTCCTCCCCTCTTTTACCTTTTTATAACTATGGTCTGATAAGCTCCAATTTCTCACTAGAGCTTTCAAAGGCAAGGGCAAATTGTGTAAGCTAAATATAAAGATCAAGTAGCTGCTTTCTGGTAAGGGAGGTCTGGCTCCAGAAACTGATGACTGAAGAAATTTAGAGTAACAGTTCACCAGAACAACCATCCCCTGAGACACTCAGCTTGGATTACAGAGGTCCAAGTTCAGGTTGCCACTGTCAGACATCCTCTGACAAACTGCATAATCCTTGTGCTTCCATGTTGAGATAAAAAGAAAGGGAAAGGATGTAGCACCAACTTCTTCAAGCTACTAGGAACTTTCCACATTGTAGAATGTGTTTTTGTAGGAAATCTGCATCCCAACGAAGTCTTGCCAGCAGAAAAACTCTGAACATATTTGCTGTGCAAATCACACACAACATTTAAATTACAAGTGATACGGAAAATCTTCGTATTGCACTGTAGCACACATATGGGATAACACAGGAAGCTCCAAGATGAGAGTCCCACTAATTACTGAGGAAAACGCTACAGAACAACATCCAAGAGATGTCACACTGAAACAAAACCTATTAGCACCTTCAGCTTTGAATCTGGCAGCCACAACCTCCAATTCCACCACACCACCTCACGACATCCTCCTATCACAAGCCTACAAATATAAATCATTAATATGGCACACCAAAAAACCCACATGCCCTTCAGGATCTAAATTATACAAGCACACATCACATCAAACATTCACCAGATAGACTACGCTTGTGTTGTATTTTAAACCCCAATCAGAGCTCTAGTTTGTGGTTCAATTTTTCTCTCTGTCAGTCCCTTAAACTTCTAAACTACGAAACATCCAGGACTGTAGCCAGCTCAGTCCAAGCTGTCTGCTCCACACTGCTGGAGACAGGTCATAGGCAAGAAAACGGGAATTCTCCAGCACCCATCACACAGGTAACACTCCTCTCTCCAGATGCTGGAACTAGGAACACTTCCTCCTTATCCCGACTCTGGTTTAGCACCAGTCAAGCATCTGGCTCACCTGACTACAAGTTCTTGGCTGAAACCAGCCCAGGGTTCAAGATAATCTGCTGGCACGCTGAGAGAGCATAGTTCTACTGTCTTGCCTCATCAGCCTGCACTGTCCTTGTCACACGACACCCCATACACCAGCCCTGGGACAAGCTACTCCAAGCCAGGATCTCAGCAGCACACAAAGGTATTACGAACAGAATGATAACACATGCTGCTCTGGCCATGCACTTAGCCTTCTTGTAATCAGAAGGAACATTTAATGGCCTTTAATCCTTGTCCACGGGCAGAGTTGAGTTTGCCAAAGACAGCACTATGCAGTAGAACAGCAAACTTTACTCTCAACCAAACAAAATGCCACAGCAGCAGCTTTACTCAGTGTTGGTGCACAAGCCCTCAAGCTCACATACTCTAGGTCAGCTGATTACACCAGGCTCAAATCTGACACTATCTACTCACACAGTAAGTGCATGCTACTAATATGATTTGCATAAACTTTTCTTTTAGTGGATGTTATTTTCAAAACTGACTTAATAGCATTTTTGTCTTTTTTAAACCCACCAGCTAGAAGACAACACAGCCAACGCCCACAACCAGCTAAGAGCTGGTTATTCAGCTGCAATAAGATAGGCATCAAGCCTCCAGCTACCTGCTCAGCCAAGAGCTACCATCAGCTCCAGCACAAACACACTGCCCTCTAACGCAGAGCAACCCTGAGGTGACAGCACCAGGTAACTGCCCAAAGCAACTACATTTCTCCCTGGACTATTCCTTATCGCACCACCAGTGCAGGGGCAGTGGCTGCCATTTCTGCCAAGAGATGTGAAATACACTGGGTTTGGTACTGCAGAGGAAGGTGGTATCTCCTCAATCGTGCTTACTCATCTTTTTGTCTTTTTTTTTAATTGATGGACACACTTCTAAGGTGTTTGGGGAAGACCATTTTTGCTCTGCCCGCAAACAGGAAAACTTGCCCTTGCACACGCATCTACAATGCTCCCTCCTATCCTGACCCACCTCTTAGTGATGACTGGATGGTCAGGAAAGACGGAAGAGGTGATACACACTCCCTTTCAACACTTAACATGCACATGCATACACACAAACATTTACCTTTACCCTATTTTAATCAACTACTCTGTAACTCATTATCAGCAGGAATTTCTCCTCCCTCAGTAAATATTGTGTAATGCAATTGGGCCTCTCTGCCTGCTCATGTTCTGTCACCTCAGGGGATGCCAACTTATATAATGCACTGTTAGACCTACACCCGCCCTGACCCTCCAACACTTTCACCCACATACAGGAATCCAGTCTCCTAATCACAAGTCAGTTATTCCTATGCTTAAAATAGTCCCAAGAGCAATACACAGAGCGCAGCTTGGCACAGCAGGCTTCGCATCTCTCCTGCTTCCCATACCTTCTCAGTAAGGAACAGTTAAGACTCTAGCTTCCTGCAGAAAAAGCAACCTACAGTGGAGAAAGGTTTTAATCTTTTATTTCAGATACAAAAAGGACATGAAACAGTGGTGCTTCGGGCCACTACTGCAACTGTGTATCCCCATCCATAAGACCACCTGAACACAGCCCCATGCAATCATCGGCATGAATTATCTCAGACCACTTTTACTATCACTGATGCTGGTCCAGACAGTGGAGTACACTCAATTTAGTCCAGGTTCTGAACCACGGCACATATTAACACTATCCACTCCTCAGTCACACAAGAGAGACAGCTATTTGGAGTTTTCTGGAAAGATAGCTCATTGATAAATCTACTAACTGGGATTTCTGTCCCTTTTCTTTTCTAGAGAAGAAATAATTACATGTGAGAATGACCAGATATCTAGGAACACGAAAGCTCCTACTGCATAACTAAAGCAGCACAGCTGGATCTCTTGCCCTCTCACTGATCCACGGCACGATGGGACCCTACCAGCCTTACAGGAAGAAAAAGGGTATCTTGCTGCATCACTGACAGCCTGTCAAGCAGGTAACAGGGCACTGACATTATCTGGAAAGACCTTGCCTTCCCCTGCCATCCCCCAGAAATACCCCACAACTTTCAGGACACTGGGGAGTGACATAGGATGTACTTTTTCTCAGCCACTTTAAAGTCAGCAATTAAATCAGACAAGTTTAAAGCCGCTTTAAGAGCTGCTGGGCAGTATCTACAGTTTATTATTACAGGTGCTGACAGCTGCATCTGCTGCCATAGAAGCCTGTTTCATGCCTGGCCTGCAGATAGTACAATACCAGTGTTTACAGTATTGATAAGGATACTCCTCTGGAGATGAAACATGCACAACCAGTTCAGCATCATGTTTGCACGAGCTAATTCCTAGAATCAGGTAACAACTGACTCGTCCACTAACTGGCAAGCTGGGCCTGTTTCCGTGCTGCCTAATGAGGGAGCACACAGAAGATGCTGACGCTGCTGCCAAATGCTGTCAAAACCGAGCAAATGATTAGCAATACTGAGGCATTCAGGAAGCAGGAGAAAACCAACTGCAGGCTGCAATGCCATTTTGAGCCTTCTCCTGTTTCCTGGGCAAACTCAGATCGCTCTCACAGCTCCGAAGTCTTACAGCCAACTCTGACCTACTAGAGCCTACCAACTGACCTACTACAGCTCACACAGAGTGTAGGTTAAGATATAGTAAAAGAACTAATTTCAAAATTAGGCTAAAGGAAGAATTATGAAGCAACTTTTTAGCTGTCTTTCTACAGAGAAGGAGCGTAAGAAGATTGACAAACACTGATATAAACTGCAGAGGCCAAAGGTCAATAGCAGCAGACTGAAAAAGGGGAACAAGTATAACACCACACACTTGAATCTGGCAGCCCTACCAGAGAAAAGCAGAGCTTGGGAAAGAAAAGCACTGTCCAATAAACATTCAGATCTCCTCAGAGAATATTTTAAGTGTACTCTGATGCTGTTAGGACTGAGACAGCTGGCCAGCAACCCTGTAAAAAGTGACCTAAAGAGATTTCAAGATCAAAATCAACCTTATATTTAAAATTCAAAAACTTCCATCAACTGAGGATGGTCTCCATCTTAAGCTCTACTTTGTTTTGTTAAACTTAATGCTATTTCATACACTTCATTTTCTCATCCCCTCTTTTTCAACTGTTCAGTACAAGCCAGTAAAAGAAGCATTTCATCCTGCAGGAACAGTTCGAGTGACAGTAGCATTGCAAAACAATTAGAGCATCAGATGGTGGTTTTGGCTGGGGTAGAGTTAATTGTCTTCATGGTGGCTCGTATGGGGCTGCATTTTGGATTTGTGTGATGATAATACAGAGATGTTTTTGTTATCGCTGAGCAGGGCTTACACAGAGCCAAGGCCTTTTCTGCTTTTCATACTGCCACACTGCTGAAGATGTTGGGAAGAGACACAGCCGGGACAGGTGACCCCAACTGACCAAAGGGATATTCCATACCACATGGCATCCAGCTCAGTATACAAAGCAGAAGGAAGAAAGAGGAAAGAGGGGACATTTGCAGTGATGGTGTTTGTCTTCCCAAGTACCTGTTACATGCAATGGGGCCCTGCTCTCCTGGAGGTTCCTGAACACTTGCCTGCCTGTGGGAAACAGTGAAGTAATTCTTTGTTTTGCTTTGCTTGTATGTGTGGCTTTTGCTTTCCCTATTAAACCGCCTTTATCTCAACCCACGAGTGCTCTACCTCTTACCCTTCTGCTTCTCTCCCCAATCCCACTGGAGGGGGAGCAAGCGAGTGGCTGCATGGGGCTTGGAGGCTGGCTGGGGTGAAACCATGACAGTCACCATGTACCCACCCCACTTTTTTTCCAGTTCTCTCATGCACACATCTAACTAATTCATTTGAAAAGAATGAAGAACTCTGACTTTAGAACATCAGTCTTATCAATTTGACTTTACCCCAGGTTCTCACCATTAGCAGTCTTTAGCATCTGCCGCTGTGGCTTTTTGACACCTTTTTCTATCCGTATAGTGGCCCACTGTCAAACAGAAAGAAAACATTAATTTCACAAATGCAGTATTCACTCAAGGTAGAAAAGTCACCTAAAAAAAAAAAGCAACAGTTAATCAAAGACAGGCTGTGATTTTCAAAGAATATCTTCACCAGGTAGTCATCACACATCTTCCTCAGATGTGTTCACAAACCCAAACCCATACACAGTTCCTGTGAAGAAACAAAGAAAGAAAAAAAAGCAAACAAGAAAAAGAAAACAAACAAAAAACCAAGCAAAACCAAAAACCAAACCAAGCCAAACAAAAAACCTCAACACTCATTGCTAGTCAGTACTTCCCAACTGTGTTTGTCAGTCTTCAGAGAGCCAACTCAGAGCTTCAGTTCCAGCTCAGACACAGCCACCAAGAGCCCGAAAAGACCTCTGTCAGCCTTGCTACTTGAACACCAGCCAGCGAGTCCAGGCTGCATGGGAAGCTCCAGGAGTTGAGCTAGACAACAGCCCCTGAGCACAAAGCACGTGTTCACAGAGCTGAGAGACACATCACAACTCGGCCGCTCTTCTTTCAGAGTAGTTTCAGCATACTGAAGCAAAAGAAAGTCCTAACTGGGTTAAGTCAAACTAAGGCCTGCACACAGTTAATTCCACTAAAAACCAAGACAGCATTTGCAGTCACAGGAAGTGTCATTTAAATGCAGCCTCAGTACAAAAAACAAGTTCACCCAAGATTTTTCCAAGATGAACAAACCTACAATTCCACGTGACTCTGGAACTGCTCATTTCTTGGCATTTTCATAGAACCATAGTGGTTTGGGTTGGATCTTCAAGTTCATCTAATTCAAAGTCCCCTGCCATGGGAAGGGACACCTTCCACTAAACCAGGTTGCTCAGAGTCCCATTCCAGCCTGGTCTTGAACACCTCGAGGGACAGGGCATCCACAACTTTTCTGGGCAACCTGTGCCAGGGCCTCACCACCCTCACAGGAAAGATTTTCTTCCTGATAACTAATCTAAACCTACCTTCTTTCAGCTTAAGGTCATCCCCCCTTGTCCTATCACTGCATGCCCATGTGAAAAGTCCCTCTCCAACCTTCTTGTAAGCCCCCTTTACATACTGGAAGATGCTACAAGGTCTCCCCAGAGCCACCTCTTCTCCAGGTCAAACAGCCCAAACTCTCTCAGCTCTCATTTTAGAGCTCTGAGCAGCAGAGAAACAGGCCAAATCCCCAGCTTTATTGATATAGCTGCAGAGAGCCCCATCTCTTGCCCTTGGGAAGGGCTGCCAGCTCATTGGGGTTAACCTGCTCTTTTCCAGTAGGTGGGCTGAGAGAATGACATTGCAATAGGTGTTAAAGTAAGCTCTGCTCTCCAATGAGTATCAGAGCTGCCCTGCTTCCTGCAAAACCCCCTGGCAGAACCACACCAGAAACAGGAGATTTCCTCTCATTTCCAATCCTGGTGAGGCTGGAGCCAGTTTAACCTGTTCTCAGGCCAAAAGGCTTTCTTGACCTTTATCTGACTCAGTTCCACAGAGCGCTTTCATTACAGACTACTATCTCAGCTTGATTTTTACTGGGTTAACAATTACACCCCCTTTTCCACCCCAAAAAGCCTGTGATGTCAGAGTATCCCTTCTGGCCTGGATCCTTCCCCTTTCCCTACATGTCAGCTTTGCTAAGGGCTGGAAAGCTCAGCCAATGAGGGCTGACTCTGTGGTTCGCCACTATGCACATTAATTCCTCCTCCACAGGACTTCATAACTATTTCTAGGAATATAATAGGCATATTCAAGACAGACAGGGGATCTGGGAGAAATGAGCTCATATCAGAAGATCCTGTTCAAACCTTAACAACTTAAGCAGCACACTTTTTTAACAGCATACAGATGATGCTCACTGGTCTGCACAGGAAGGACCCAGACCAAAGTTAAACTATGCATTTTCCGCCTCTCCACTCTAACCAAGCTGTGGGGCATTTGGAGATGCAGTTCTCTTTTCGAAGGTTAGCGTCCTGACTCATGGCATTATATCCACCACACAACTTACCAGTACTGCTTAATGTATCAAGTCTTGCTGAATCACAACTTACCCTGCCAATATAATCACTTGTTTTCTCAGTTCTGCTGCTGCTAAGGCAATAGCTCTTCCAGGAACTCAGTACTTTCTGGCTACACAACATCCTCAATAGTATTATGACCATAAAAGTTCTGGGAAATACCAAACCAAAATACTGTTTAATGAAGAAACTATTCACAATACTGTCATTTCTACATTTCTCCTATGAAATAGGTTTGGGGTACAGGAAGACCAGCACACACAATCATTCTCTGACCAAGCTTGAGCCACTGAATTCAATGAATTAACATCTCCACAAACAGGTAAGTCACCTATCACATAGAAGAGAAAGAGCATACTTGGCTAACGGTCTCAGCCAAATATACTAGCAGAAGAAAACTTTTCATCTTTCAAATTCTCTCAAGGGGGTCATCAAAACCTGGAAGAACATTTTCTGCTTGGTGTTTAGAAAGCATGCAACAGTCCCTTCACAAAGCTTTTGCTACAGAAATCCTGAAGTTTATGGGTTCATGCTAGACTGTGTCAAAAAGGACATAGGTTATTGAGATGCCTTTGTGATGCTCAAAAGCTTGCAACATCCTACTCTACCACAGTGTCTTTTGTCATTTTGCTATGCAAAGGAAGCAGCGGACTCTTCCCAAAGCAGACAGAAATTGCAGGGTCATGTAACTCAAGTCACTTTCTACTGCACAGATATGTTTATCAACCCTACTGAGAAAAGTACATTCCCTCTTCATAAGTCATCTGACCTTAGCTCCACAGGTTCATCTAACTCCAGAAAGGTGCAGCAGCCAGCCCTGGCGGGGGGGAAGGAAGGAACAGTGGCACACAGACACTAGAGCAAATAGCTCCCTTTGCCCTCTACCCATGCCATCCCACGAGTTGGGAGCACTGCCACGGGCTTGACACCAGCGTGGTATCTTGTACAAAGGTTGTGCAGAGCGTTCCAGGGGACAGCTGACTTGTGCTCCACTACTCAATAGCCAAGGCGGTTTCATGTTCCATGCCAGGTCTCCCACGGGATTTAAGCACACTTAATAAAACAAGCAAGGATGAGACCAGTTCCCCCTCTCTTTGCCAGGAGCCTTTGGGCAGTCAAGGATCCACATCTACCAGATGCTACAGCAAACAAGTTTTAAGTCCTCTATGTCAGCTTCCTTCTTCCCTCAATCCATCATATTTCCAGAAAATATGCATGTTCCAGCAACCAAGCAGCAAGATATTTTTACTTAGCTTTAACTTACCATCTAATTCTTCTCCTTATTCTCAGGCACCTGAAATAACGGCACTATCATCAAAGCCAAAATGCAAACTTTGATCAAGTGAAAAGCTTGTTTATATCCAGGTTGAAAAACAAAGAGACACCACATGCAGCAGCGTGAGTAATTTCCCTTCCTTCCTGCAAGCTAGGGATACGTACCACCCATCGCTGTTTCAGCTGGTTCCTGTGCTAAAGGACAACTTTGTGCTGCAAAGAGTGATCACACCGTGAGCTGATCCATCCTACAGAGGCGAAAATAATGTGTTTGTGTATTAGAGATCAAAAAGCATGAAACAGTTACAAGCCATAGCCTCCATTCCACTCGGGAAATGAGCAAAGAGCAGACTGGCAGGTCTTCTGCATCAGTCAGTAATTGACGCAAATCTAAATGGCTTCTCCCAGCTTGTGAGCTGGTGCTGAGCAGGCAGTTTCAAATACCTTGGTGCAGACCTAAGTTTTTAGTAGTGATTCTTGAAGGTGCTTTTTGGAATGAGTAAAAAACACCAGGCTCCTGAGCAGATTAAAAACAGTTCTGCAGCTGGGGCCACCCATAGAACTACAATGGAGTTAAGAAAGCAGCATGATCACATAACTACAAACATCACCACAAGTCTGATTCTGAAATTTTAGTATTCCAGCTGCTCACAACAAAGTAGCTTGGATGCTCTAATCACACAAGGCAGAATCTGAAGATACCACACTTCACGAGGCAAGGGAAACTTCAACTTCTCCCTGAAAAGGCCTCTCTCCTCATCCCCCTAGAAAAGGCCTTTAATTTATCAACACATTAAAAATAAAAGAAGAACCAACAATAACAAAACCAATTTCACATATACATCACTGAGCAATTGCCATACATGCAGGACCTATGCAGTACTTGAGAATGATACAGTCAGACTTCAGAGTCAAAAATCACACATTATTTACAGAGGACGTGAAAAACCCTTCCTAACTCCAGATAAGACAGTTGCCAAATAGATAACTACCTCCAAAGACAAGCTTGACATATTGTTTCATGAAAGCACATCTAGAGATACTTTGCTAGGATCAAAAGTATTAGGAACACTTCAGAGATTTCCCGTTTCCCTATCAGATGGAGCTTAGCTTTTCACCTCATTTACCACCTTCACATCACCTCTTCCTTAATAGCAACGTTTGATGATTATTCAGAAGAAGAGAGATGACTGAAATCTGTAGTCATGTGGAGTTAGACCAGTGGTGTTTTAAAGGCACTGCCAAACAAGAGCCAAAAATTTATACGCTAGTTTAGATGAGTGCTCCTCCTTGGAGTCTCTCCAAACCTCAATATCAACAGAAAGGTTTCATAGCACCTCCCACACAATGGTACCTTGTTTAACACAGCAAAATCTGCATGACAATTACTGGGTTGTTTCCTGTGAGGAGAGGACACCAGCACCATCAAGAGGAGCAATCACTTCTGAGTGAGGGCAAAAGGTCCTCTCTAATCTCTAGTGCATCTTCTCATCCTGATGGGACATTCTTGTCACTGCCCCCCCGCTGCAAGGACCTTTCCAAATTGTTCTGCACACATTACCTGTATAGCAGGTAACTTCATCGTAGACAGGTATCCGAATACCAACTGTGTCCAGCTTTACAGGAAAACACTAGGGGCATCGGCAACAGAAACACCAAGCAGCTTCTTTTACACCAGCCTCACAAACTCTTACTTTAAGGCAAGCTTTGAATACAGCTACTGTTATTTTTTTAACAGCATTTGCTTACCAACAGTATTAGGAATTCCAATGTTCACATGCTGTGAAATTGAGAGCAGTTTCAGATCAGAGTTGTTGACCTGGAAGATGCTGCATTAATTAGTGATGCAACCACAGCAGAGGATAACCCCCAGCTCTGCCAAACTTACTTATGTGCAAGGAGCCTTGATTTTTAAATCTATGGTAAACATACAGAAAGGCCTTCAAAGGACTGGGGTCTAGGTTAATACAGGCCAGGGATTTACTTCACGATTCTGCAGCAAATTTGCTAAAATACTATTCCAAAAGCCAGTCCAAGCTCTGTAAACAAGGGTGCGTCATTCACAGCAGGCATGTCTCCAAGACATACTCCTCATTACCATCCAAGCTGGCAGCTTTCAGAGCCACTCTCTCACTTCAGAGCTCTCGGATTCTTCTCTGCCCAGCAGTCCTTGAAGGATAGCAATTACACAGACAGAGGCCTTCATTGACACTGTGCAATGACATTAGTCAGCAAAGCTTGCTTCAGAGGCCAGTGAGTTACAGAAGAAACAGTCAAAACCCACAATGATTCATCCATTTATCAGCTTACATCTTCTTTTCCCTTCCCCGCCCTTATACCCAGCACCATATGCAATCCTGACCGTGACTCATAGGAAGAATCACAGAATCAACTAGGCTGGAAGAGACCTCTGAGATCATGGAGTCCAACCTTTGACCTAACACCACCTTGTCTATTAAGTGCCACATTCAGTCTCTTCTTCAATATCCCCAGGGAAGGTGACTCCAGCACATTCCTGGGCAGCCCTTTCCAATGCCCAATCACTCTGTCTGTAAAGAACTTCTTCCAAATGTCTAACCTAAAAAGCTGCAGCCTGGCATACCTGGGACAGGATATAACAGTCCATCCCACCTACTCTGCACAGCCACAACCTCCAGTTTGACCACAAGCACTGAAAAGTCCTTTTTTCCCCACAGGTATGTTCTTCTCAAGTTCAGGTCCGTTCATATTGCCAAGCTCACCTGCAACACAAGTAACTTGGGCTTAAACCTCCTAGCTACCAAATAAAGTTACATCCTTGTCCAGCAAAAGCACATTCCCTGCAGGGCAGCATAATAAGCTATCAGAAATTGCTTCTGCTACAAGGAGCCGCTATTAAACCCCAATGGATCAGTTACAGGATGTGAAAAACACCTATGACTGCAAGCATCTGTTGTGCATTACAGAAGGCCTACCACACAAGAAGTGCTCTCTCTGCTAACTGCAAGCCCCAAAAGGAGCCTCAAGACATTGGGGATTGGGGTAATGCCTTCAAAGTGCTTGCAGTCATCAACAAACCAGTAGTCCAAAAATAGACAATAATGTGATGTTAGTTAATAGCCAGGTTGTTTGTTTCCTGACACAAATGTGACCCAATAACTTCACTTCCCTCAGGCCTTCTCATTTCTTAGGATTTCACAAGTATCATGCACCACGGTTTCTTGTATTTAAAAAAGACAAGAAACATTTTTCCATTAGAAAGATCAAGCAGGGCAAGTCGTACAAAGTGTTGCTGACAGCAACCCTACTGTGTCAGGTAGCTAGGCACACACACAAAAAAACCACACAAACAAACAAAAAAAGCTAGCAGACTGAAAAAAACACCAAAGTACCAGAATTAGTTTTAAACAAATTGAACGCAATCTGTCAAGCAAACATCATCACCGGGGGGCAGAGGGCTTATTGCTACTGCCAAATATATGGACGCACAGCCTAAACAAGTCCTCCAGATCTTCCACAAACTGATGAACAGAGATTAGAGATAGAAAAAATAGATTGCTCTGTGACAATAGCTGCTCTATGGGCCTTAATGAAAGATAACTGACTTTCTGAAAGGTTGCGTTTCTCAGCTGCTTCGCAAGACAGCTTGAATCGCTTGCAGGGGCCTCACCAGCACCAACTCATATGAGAGCTCATAAAAGAGGCAACGAATTGAGACAGAGGAAAAATGAGACTGAGAGGTTAAGATGCACTAAGTTTAAAAGTGGAAGCTATCTGATGATGTTGAAAACCAAACAGGGAGAAACGCAGCACGCTGTGATGATTGCAAGAGGCAGTCCCCAGCGTTCCAGCAGCAGGAAAGATTGCTGCAGCAAGTGATTTCACAAGCATCAGCACAGCAGGTGACTAGCCCAGACTAGCTCCTCGTAGGGGTGAACAGCCGCTGGAGGCCTTTTTTAAAACCATACTTCTATTAACACTGAAAGGGAAGCCACAGGCAGAAATGAGCAGTTTCCTAAAAGTCTGCCGAGTTTGGTGAGGCAATTTAGAAGCAAGTTAATGTACTTTAAGGAATACCCATGTGATTGGGGGAAGCAGGCTTTCTACTAGCAAGTGGTCTGCCTGCTGTACTTCATTCCTCTGGTATTAGCACAACTGGTCACAATTTTCTATTCTTTTTCCCCTTATCACATAGAAAAAATCTACTTTTATTCTCCATACAAAGCTGGCAATCCCTGGTGCAGTACTTAGGGGTTAAATGCAAGCCAAGAGAAGCACATCCTCATCTGTACATACTGCATTTTGCTAAGAACCATGTGCCTTGCTGAGACAGCTCAGCACAGAGAAAAAGCTATTGTGCACCAACTGATGTCCCTTGTCAGAAATGCCAGATGTCAAAGTACAAAAACACTGTGTTCCTAAAAGGAGCTTTCCCATCCCTATTCCTGGACCATGCTTACAGCACTGGGAACAGGCTTCTGCCCTCCTGAAACAAGCGGAAACAGATTTTTTTTCTTACTGACAGGAAAAAATCCAAGCACAAGTCTCCTGCCATCCTCAACTTGCTCCTTGACATAGCCTATACAACCGAAGAACATCACAGACTCATTCTTATATGCCCTGTTTCATCTGACATGACAGTGGACCAGCACATGTACCACAGTGAACTGTAGACTCTCCATCTATTTAGTCCCTGGACTATGGACAGACTTGGACCCTCAAAGCAGATTAGCTTTAAAAAAGCCCACGTTTTTTACTGGGTAACACATGCCATGTAGGAAACAAAACACAGTCACTGTCCTCCCACTATGCCTGCTACATGCCAACATGTGTCCTCCCGCTACGTCCTCCCACGTGCCAACGCGTGGGATATAAGCATGAAAACCAGAGAGCAACCTGGTATTCAGCCAGGGTGCACAGCCACCACTTTCTGCAGTTCCTGTGATCCAGCCTATCAAAGAGACAAGGAAAGCGGCATCAGCAGCAGCACCATCCTGACTGAACACTCCGCGTGCCCAAGGGCCCACCCTCCTCCTGGCAAAGAGACAAGGGAGACTGCCTGGGAGATCCAGGGCTGGAAGCTGAAGAGGAAGCTTAGTTAACCACTGTTGTGAAGAAGACCTCAGCCCATCAGAGGTTGCAGCATCCTGAGACTCCACATAGCCAGAAAACTCCTCTCAGGAGAAAACCTGTGCACTCGATTCAAAACCACAGGCAGTTTCAGACACCCAGGCAGCAGCTGTATATTTAGCACTTTCCACCGTTAACATGATTTTGGCAGGGAAAAGTCAGGAGCAACAACACATATCTTCAGATGCTCTTGCAGGTGCTGCTTGGAATGGCTGGCAGACAATCAGCTCGTCTCTGGTCAGGCTTCTAACCAAGGCAGACCTGTGAGCCAAGGAACAGGAGTCACTCACAACAAACCACTTCCTTTCAGGGATTCTCTCCATGCAGGTATTCTGAGTACAAAGAATTCACAGGCAAAGCAAGGCCAAGTTGAGGTAAATGGACCACCTAGGTGGATAGAGCTTCTTCACGCTCCTGCAGGAAGTCCATCTTAGCTGACTCTTCTCCTCAGAACACTTCCCAGTCTTTCATTGGCTTTTATAGAGATAGTATTTTATGTAGTATTTATATTCAATATAAATACATACTAATAAAATTTTTAATATCCTGACTGGCATGTAATTCCAAAAAGTATTTCATGCAAAAGTAATGGCAACTCTTGAGATAAGTCATTATTTCCCCCCTTAGGCAACCGAAGAGCTCTTGCAACTAACCATTGTCAATATGCCGTCAGATATTTCTCCATAATTTTGCCCATGTCAGATACTTCTCCATACTTCTGCCCAAAACATTTTGAATCACCCCTTGTCACAACATTTGATGACACTAAAAAATAATGATTAGTGATCTAAGAAGAAAGAATGCAAATTGTGGTTAATCACAGGTGAAGGCAAGTCATCCAAATAATACTATCTCACTAGGGCATCTGGATTGCTCCCTCAGGCAAATGTGACCTTCACTCCCTCACCTTCTGCTATCCAAAAACTTTTTTCCAGTAACAACTGCATCCTTCTGCCCTTAACAGTTATCATCCCACCATTCACAGCCCCAGAAAGTACTTGGAGCAGATTCATTCTCACCCAAAAGCCTTAAAACACTTTGACTTGAGGCATTTAACAGATATGATTTAAATAGGTGGGGTTTTTTTAGCCAGGCACCAAGGAACTTGAATGCACTGAAGTACATGAACAAAGTTTGTGTGAAAGCCTCAAAGATGAAATTATATAAAACCTACTTTTCACAGCCGCATACTGATGTATACACAGCACTGACTACGCTGTGAGTCATTGCACTTTTCCTCCTTACAGCTCTTTCGTTGGTTTGGGTCCCCCTCCTCCTTGGGAAAAGCGTAATAAAGATTTAAACATGATCATTTCCACCAGCAGTTTCAAAACACTGTTCCTCCCCACCACCAAGAGCTTCAGAGGAAGCATTTTCTCACACACATGAAAAAAGCCCCATGCAGAAAGCAGTTCCTTTGCGAGAAACCAGCTACCCCAAAGAATTTAGGGAAAGATGGCAACTGAGGTGCTGGATACGCTCAGCCTGGACGGGAGTCCGCATCTGTGAGCATCAGCACTCCTGGCACCTGCAGTCGCAGGCACCGGGCGTGCTGCCAGAAATCTTACACCCGTCCCAGAGCGTGACCCGGCATCATTTGTCCCAGGTGGGGGAACAGCTGTTCCCGAGCAGTGACAGCCGCGCCCAGGCCATGGTACAGCCTTAGGTAACAAGGTTTTATTTCGCTCTCCTCTCACGGGTTCAAGGAGCACATGCCAGAGCCCCCGCAGCCACCAAATAAATACACAGAGATTTCGAGCTTTGTCCAAGGGCTCCAAGTCCAAAACTGCCAACGGGCACAGCTGATGCCAGGCAGGACGCGGCCCAGACCCTCTCCTCTACAGCCGAGGCGAGGGCACGGAGGCA
>VZRE01015491.1:117573-153378 GCA_013396775.1 Cephalopterus ornatus | reverse complement strand
GGTGTCTTGGGAAGGGCAGCGGCGGGCGCTGCGTGCCGGACGGGTTGGGAGCGGGGGGGATGTGCCTCGGGAGAGGATGCTGGCGGGGCGGAAAGCGGCTGAAAACGGGGCACGGCCGCGCTCTGAAAACTCCTGGTGTGGGAAAAACGGCCCCAACGGAGCGGTGCTGCCGGGGCGCGCTGAGGGCTTCGAGGCAGGAGCGCGGGCAGGGAAGCCGTAGGGAGAAGCCGGAAGGAGCAGCTGGGGAAGTGGAAGAGAAAAGGAAAATTGGGGAAGGCCCCTAGATGTGTGAATAGTAAGTAAGGACAGCTAAAGAAGGGAAAAGGGACAAGGTCTGCGTTTCAGTCTGCAGCACGCGCGGTCCGTCTGGGCTGTCTCGTGCCTTGGGCTGGGAAGAGGGATTCGCTCCAGCCCCCAGGGTACCCCACCAGGCATTAGGCCCACTCCACGAAAAATGTAACTTTGTGGTAAGTGGCTAGGCATAGCAGTTCTGCAGCGCTTGGAATGACACAATCTATTCCAAGAAAGCGTTGTTAGCAGAAAGAGGCTGAAGAGGGATGGCAACCTTTACAAAGCGTCCTCGGGGAAGGGAATAACATCCTCCTCCAAGAAAAAGGCATTCAACCTTTCTGCATGTATCTTTCATAAGTGTTTCATAGAAATGGGTTGTTTTATTTCCCTTTCCATATTCAAGAGATCAGAAATCTATCTAAGAGCCAAGTGCTTAGGATGCAAGAAAAAAAACTGAATTAGAGTCCAAAGCTTAAAGAACTATTTCCAGAAGAGGCATGTGGACAAGGGTGTTGCATTCTGGCTCCTCTTTTTGGCTCTGGCACTGCATCATCTTGGGCAAGTCTTCTCTGCTCTCAGTGTCGTGCCTCTCCTCCTACTCTTTGCCTCATCTGGTTAGATTATTTCACTGAGGCAGAGACAGGATGATCCCTGATGAAGCGTCTAGGGACTACAAGCACAGAAACAATTGTCCAGCTAGATCTGACATTGCCAAACACTACTTCAGTGTCTTCATTTTTCTATGTGTTTAGTTACGATCATGCCCAAAAGGTCCAGTTAGGACTGAAGGCAGTAGCCTGCCTGTGCAATATACACAGTAACGAAGAGTCCATACTCCAAAGACCTGCACTACAAGTGGTTTTCAAATATTACAGGGGTGTGTAGATCCAAATCAATTAGAAGTGCCCAAAACCTGGAACAGAAACAATTCAGAAGAACATTAGGTTCCAATCTGGCTGATATTCATAACGCAGAAACCAGTGGGTAGCTTGTTTTAAATTTGTATTGTGTTTGTTGCACAGCAACAGCAGAATGTGATACAGGTCTTTTAGTATTTGCTCATGAATTTTCATCTGGGGTACAAACGGCAGAGGCCAAAGGCTTGGTTGGTTTGTTTTTATCTGGCCTTAAGGAGCAAAAGTCTCCATTCAAAGGATAGATGTAGCCCAAGCAGCAACAGTGGATGCTGTCTAGATCCTGAGGAAAAGAGGACAGCGTTCACAGTAATATGTCATACAGATTTGCATCTCCATTACATTTCGGTATCTTCATTTAGATAGTAACATCTAAAATTGCCATCTGAAGCAAGAATTTTAATACAGATAATCCTGTGCAAGTCAAAGTGTTACCTTGTCTGTTTGTTGAGAAAACAAACCTTGGAAATTGAAAATAATTTGTTTGACTTAGTCCATGTGCTTGTTAACCTCTGCTTTAGTAAAACGGCACAGCCTATGTCAAATTTGATGGCATGTAGCAAATTCCTGAGTCTCAGAGGGCTGAAATCCATCAGTGTACCTGAAGCCACAAAAGAAGATTCTGGAGATCTCTACTTGTAATATTCATCACATGGAATTAAGGCTTTATTATTCCTTTTTTTCTGTGATAGCCCAGCTATTGGACCTATTGGCGCTGTCCTCAGGCTCCATAAACAAATAGTAGGAAGGGAGCACTCTCTACCAACATTTGTGTTTTCAGAGCAGGGGAAGGCAGCTGGTTTGATCCTTGCAGTCACTACATACCAGTGGGAAAAAAACACTGGTGAAAACATCTTTTGGTGGGAGGCAGCCATCCTGTGTAAGCTGAACAGAACCAGGACAGAGGCAAGACTCACACATAAACAGAAACTCTTTCTTTATTGCATCCAAGTTTCCCCTCCATGCTTGCATGAATAATTCACAAAGCCATTAATGTTACAGGGGAAGAAAAATAATCAATTCTGTTATTGAGTTGTTTGAAAAACCACCTTCTCTGTCTGGGACAGCAGGGAGGAAACACACCACCTCACCTGACAGCCTCCTGGTGACAGAGCTGCTGGCAAAGTCCTATCATGACTGTGCTGAAGTTCAGCCTTTGCACGGATCTTGCACTCCCATCAAAGAATAGCTGACTGTTAACTGCAAAAACTGTTGACTTACTTAAAAAAACCCCAAGCAACTTGCTCTCTTTGCCAAAGGCCCTTTGCCTTTTAAAACATATAGCTGTTATAAACCACTGATCACCCATGTACTGATAAATTAGTTTCAAAGTAATTACATCATTACATTTTATTTGCTCGCTCTGCAACCTGTGAGGACCTATGATTTCTCTGCCTCACTTTTACCAGTGAGCCTGTTTTCTTAAGAGAGGAGGACTTTTTTTCTTCAAGCAATAAGACCATACTTTCAGCATGGGTAAGATGGCACGGTTCTGTTGAAGACACGGAAAAAGTGCTAGTTTTAACAATTTTCCATGCTTTCATTTTTTCAAGGCCTATTTTGTGTACAAAGGCTACATTTAGTCATGCTTGCTGTAGAGTATTTTCCACTAAAAAGTGCAAATGGTGAGAAAGAAACATCCCATGAGAATACACTGAAGTTTATACACTTGGAAGAAAAAAAATCCATTTATCCTTATTTTTCAATTTATTTCACAAAGTACAGTGCATACAAAAATTGGTTGAAATTATATGCTTCAAGTTTGTCTAAACCAGGTGTTCCAAATGGATTTCGGTTTGGGGGGTTTTTTTAACTTTGTGAGAATTTACCAACATTCTTGATTTTTGTTCTATTAACACTAGCAATAATGTATTTTTATGTCTGTAGCAAAAATATATTTATTGCCTAAATATACATGGCTTGTGTGATGCAGATGTAATGCATGACTTTAATGGGAGTTGGATTGAATCACAGACAGAGAAGAAGCACATGTAAAATTCTTATTAGTCTTACCCCAGTGCTTTTGTAAATGTTGTTGGTTTTTTTTGTTCCTTTGGCTATACTTATTTTGTCCCACTGAATTATCAGCACATACCAAATTTTGGTGGCATGGAGCATGGCTGCAAACTTGGTTTGCCGGGAAGGGGAAGCCTTGTTAAACCAACCTGGGAAGAAAGCCTGGACCTCATACGGCAGTCCCACTCTGTCTTTGCTAAGCTATTGCGTGTGTTATTGGCTTCTGGTAGGTCAGATCTAATAAAAAGTAGCATTTCATTTGTCTCCTGTCACAGGAGCTAGGCAGCTCCAGAATATCAAACAGTTTCATCTCATGTAAATATCTGTATTTTATTGGAAATAAATAGGGTCAGAGTAGTTATCCTGGTACTCCCTTTTATCTTCTGCTGTTGAGGAATGGCAGGTAGCCAGCAAGCCACTCAAGGGAATTCTTTACTCTCTTGTCTGTCTTCTGGCTGCAAGCACGTTATGCTTTCTCTCTACCACTGTATTTGCTATAACTCACTTTAAAAATTGATACCCTTTATACAAGGAGTCAGGTGTATTCAGCTTCACTTTGTATCCAGGAACCCAAGTGGAATTTTACCATCTGCTGTCATGGACCTCCAATTCTTATTACACAGGAAATAAATACAAGTAGTTCGCCTTCTATGCACGCTGCAAGCCCAGCACTGAGTATTGACAGAGCTGCAGCCTTGTGTGTTGTCTCCAGCAGGAATGAAGGCTTGAACACAGCACCCAGCCGTGCCCCCACCTCAAACAACTTAATTTCCATAATTTAGGAATTTAGGTTTCTACAAGGTCGGCAATCCAGCTACAATTAAAACCCTGTTAAAAGCCCTGAGTTTACTTTCTCCTTACAATGAATGGGAAAATATGGCAAAATGGAGGTCTAATTCTAATTAGACCAGCTAACAGGAAACACACTGTGGTGGAGACAAGCTGCAGGCCACAGGCACTGCATGCATGTTCCACACAACCTTGAGCATCTACGATGTGCCTGTGGTGAGGTGACTCAGTGAGAAACTGAGTCTTTAATGCTGGGGATTAAGAGAGAGGAGAGAGATCTTCACTAATGCAACAGTCATATGAATAAATCCCAGCGCAGCACCCAGTACTTTTCATTTGGAGACCCTAAGCACAGGTTTTGTGGTCATTTGGCCTCCCATCTGCATCAGGATTTTATCACCCCCTTTTGTCATCCACCACGACCTGAGGCCTGGCAGCCTGGCTTTCTGCTGCATTTGGAGAGAAGAAAAGTGAAGGAAAAAACATATATATGTATTATTCCAGAACTTTATGATCTCTTTAATGACTGAATCTTCCAGTGTAACAGAATTACCACTTAAAAAGAACCTGTCCTTTTCCATTCATGCCAGCATTTTAAGGAAGGACAAAACACGCCGATGGCCAGTAAATTAACTTACCTTTGCATCTCTTTTTTTTTTTTTTTCCCTTAAGTGATATTAAAGCCTGCACTTCCTAAAAGAGCATTAGTAAGGTTCTAGTCCCCATGGCAGTGTTAGACACGCATACAGGGGTGCCACCTCCTGGTTCCACCGCGCAGTGTAACGCGTGTGCTCAATGCACCCACCAGATCTCCATGTCACACGTACAATGCAAAGGGGGAGGATGCAACATGCAAAGAATAAGTTCCAAACCCAAATGTTTAAGACATCTGGATAGAAATCAGTCTCAGCTTTCTAACAGAAATGTAATTTTTATATAGATATCCCTCCTTATAATACCTTGGAGGTGTGTTTTAGAAAGTTATGTTATTAAAATGCAAGACTGAGTGGTTATTTGAAGTATAATATACGGATTATTTTATTGAACATGTGTGCATGCTTAGATCTTTTGTGAAGTTATAAATTAGATGAGTAGAGCGCTTATAGCTATATATGATAAGCAATTAAAAAAACCCTATTATATAATTAATAAACACAGCATTGAACACATGAACTAATGAGTGCTTATGGCATAGTTACAAAATAGGCTGTTTAACAGCTGTCTGTATAAACTTAAAAGGTACTTATTAATAACTATCCCTAATAAAAAGAAGAAATAAATCTTTCAAAATTATTTCATAACCTACTTCTTAAAAGTTTGATATGGACGAACATAGTATTTTCCCCACTATTACTCTGGTTAATATCCACAGTTTAGATATTAAACATCTTTCACCACATGCATCTTTCGTAGAGTCAAATAGGAATACCAAGGGATATCAACTGATGTCAATAATCTGCTGTTGCACACAAATCATGACTACTGATTAGTAAAGCAATTATCATATTAAAAGAGTTCAGCAGGGCTCAACATACTGTAAAATTAGAAATCAGTCAATACCACTGCCATTATATAGAACACCATTGATTGGATGTACCAAACACTAGCCTTGATGACAATTGATCACGATGAACTCTGCTCACAGAGGAGTCTGGCACACTAATTGAGGAGCCATCGTTAAACAGAATAATAAATAGAGGAAGAGAGGAGAGGAGAAATGGCTACAAAGCTTGGGTCCTTTCTTGTGTGTACAGCAAAAACAATAAAAAGGCAAAGAGCCAGGAAGGCCTCTGTCTTCTAAGCTTACTTTTCCAAAACCAAATGAACCTGCGAACCCCTCGCAGGTCATCTCCACAGTCTGCGCCACAGATGGGAAACATGCTCAAAAGAGCCTGAACAACACCTCAGCACAAACATTTCTAAAAACAAATCCCACAGAGAGGATAAAAAGCCCAGAGGTCTCATCCATAACATATCTGTGACCTATCTCCATTGGCCTACTTGAAATCAAGCCTCAGACTGCACGTGTAACCAAAATACGTTCCTTGAGGCTAAAACCAAACACCGGGGGAGGAGGTGCCCAGGCTGCTTTCCTTGTTTTATTCGTGGCAAGCTGCACATGAAAAAGTTTGAGTGAAATGCTGGGTTGTTAAATTTAGCACTAACTGTTCGCTGTTCTCACTGCAGCTCAAGGAAACGCATGTGGGTAGGAAACAAGTTGGGAACATCTCCCTTATTATCCTGAAAACTTGTTTTCTGCTGAAAGTATCACCAGTCTCAGATCAGGAGCAAACTGCATCAAGGTACCAAAGAAACTCATCACAGCAAATCCAAATGTCCTACTGCCTTCAGGATCATCCCAGGTTTGTTGCCTCTAACGAGTCTTAAAATAAAAATGAAAGTCCAGGGGTTTAGACCCATGCCTGATTTTGAATGAACTGAAAGACAGAAGTTGTTCTGATTTTGGTTTGTCACAGAGTAGAGGTGACCTGGGGACACCCCACACAACACAGGCTGCTGAAACTCCGAACAAGCACAAGCTTTGCTGGTATTAAACCACGACCAGTAATCAAAGATCCCTTGCTGGGGGTACGCAGCATTATTGCTATGGTTCTCATAGTTTCCTGGAAATGCAGGAGAAATAACAGGCTCGTGCATCGGAATTTAGGGCGAGCTGGCTGTGCAAGGCGGAGTTCGCGACCCGTGACTGGACGCCACCAGATGGCCCCCATTGCCCATCGCTTCTAATGCTCGTGATGCAGTCACGGGAACGTACCCTGAGCCGGGAAACAGAGGTCCCCAGTAACGCAGAGCCGCTCAGCAGAAGTCGGAGGGAGATGGGCATTTCAGACGTTCTCAAAGGTAAGACACAACTTTAGAAAAACGCATTTGGAGCCAAGGGAATTACAGACCCCAGCTACATCAATAATGGTTAACATGCAAGAACATTACAGTGAAAGATTATCACACGTTTTAGCCAGCTTCTATTCAGTTGTCACACAGCACAAGAGGTCATCAAGTTGTTTAACACATCTTCTAATAATCCACAACATTTCTATTGTTATAAGTAACTCACGTTTCTCATGTCCACACTATGCTGCTAATACATAGAAGGCACTTGGCCATCCCTTTCTATACATACTGTGTGTGTGTATAGACATAAAAAAAAATACGTAAATATATATAAAAAAATACCTCGAAACTCCTGGTCCCATCTCGTATTTGAGTCAAATACGTTCCTGGAGGCCCAGGAAATTTAGAGAACTTTCCTATAAAACTGGTTCAAATACATTAAGGTGATGGTGGTCATTTACACAGAAATTCACTTTACACTGCTTCACACTGCATAACTACAATCTGTTTCAGGTTACTTTATCCTTGTAGCAGAACAGCACAATATACTTTAAACATGAACAGGGGTAACATCTAAATAATCTCTCCTTAATCCAGAGATGAAAAGCCAGAAATGAGACAGATGTTGAAGCTATTTCAGTCTGCAGATTTAGTTTAAAGGGGTCAAAGCATAACTCATCTTTACAAGTTCTACTCCCAACCAAGGAAAAATTAGGTAATAGCAATGCAAACATTTAAAAAAAATGTTTTCAGAGGACTCCTTCTCAAGCTGTGATTTTGGAAGCCTGCCTAAGGAAGGAGAGGCATGTTACATGCAGTGACCCAGCATTTATAGGATTTTGTGGGGTTCCCTTACTTATTCAAGGCTTCAGGACTCTAAATACAGGGAACACAGCTCCAGCCTGAAACAGGATAGCACCCGAGTGACATAAGGTCTGGAGCCACCCCAGAACCCACATTGTGTACAAAGATTCTGCACTGCACCTTGACCATGCTGCATGAGTTTTATTAACAACCTAAAGGAGGAGTTTTTTAAATATAGCTGGGTTTCCATCCACACAGCTGATCAAACAGTGATGTCTCTAAAAGTTAGAAACAGCAGCTATTTTCAGCTCTCTGTCTCTGACTCTCACCCCATATTAAGAGGGTATGATTTTACTGTTACCATGCCCTCCTGCTGGAGGAGTAAGACACACTTATCTGTGGTGTCCTTTCGGATAGTAATCAATTCCTCCATAACCTTGTCACTCTAAGGGCAGTATACAATTTCAGGTAAAAGTAATTGCCAAGGCCACTGCTGATATATTCTGTATTTCATTTGCATTTCAAAAGAATGGAGGAGGTGGAAGGTAGGTAAAGAAAGCACCACTAAAACCCAGAAACATTTCTTTAAAGCAGGACAAGACGAAGTAATCTCTGTTTCAAGTTAGGTTGGCATTTTTGGCAACCTAACGAAGCACATTTCACTCATCATTAAGAAGTTCTTGTGTGCATCACTTGCTTTACATTTCCCTATTCTGTATGTATGTACCTTCTTCACAGACTTTTCAGCTTCTTTTGTCAAGACAGCCAAAAAATGGCAGAGGAAATACTGACAATCCCACCATCCTCCTACAGGTGACATGTAATACTCATACCTTCAGGGGTCTGAGCTATACTTTTACAAGACTTGGAATTGTAGCCATAATGAGGATCACACGTTCAAAGGCTCCTCTTCTCTTGGGGAAGTGTAGCAGGCTGGGAAAAAAGGCACATCATCTCCTAATTTCTTGTGGGAGCAGAGCCCAGATTAGTAAATGTCTCTTCCAACAGTTTTATCTCCCCATATTTTCTGTGTCTGCCCCCTTTTTTTGCTTACTCAGCTTCCTCTTTTACCTCTGAGCAGGAAGAAAGCACACAGTAGTGTGGGAAGGATGCTCCCCACACTTGTCTTACTGCAGCCTCCGTTAGTGACTCTCGGACATCAGTCACACAGAAAGAAAATCTCTTAATTTTAAACTCTGGCACACTGAAGAGATTTAACAGTTATCAGGATTGTTTACCACATTTCACATTTTTGTACCTAGAAAATAAATCAACAGCTGCCTTCAGCAGCCACGGAAGCACAGTTTACTGCAGTCAGGAGCCAGCAGCCCTCTTTCACAGCCGGAGAGCTTGAGGCAATTCTCCTCTGTAAACATACTGCTAGCACTCTCCCTACCTGGGTGGCTAAAAGCTTTGTAGAAGGGAAGTTTCTTACCTATGTCTTACCTATGTCACCAAAATTCGGACAGACTGATCCACCAAAAGAATTCATGTACCTGTAGCAAAGCCCGGCCTGGCCACAGAAGAGAGCTCAGTGCGAGCTCAGTTCGAGTTGTGCCATGCAATTACAGGGCAGTTACAACTTCTGTTAGCCCCTCCTCTTAATATTAGTTGTCTAGACTCTCCAGGGCTGGGCAGAGTTGTATCTGTGCATGTGTGCCTCTGCAGGACGTGTTTGTGATCACCACAACAGATCCTTCATCTCTTCATCGACAGGTTCTCATGTAAACCTTACTAGCTGTCCTTGTAGCTACATCTCTGTCACAGAGCACCTTGGGCAAAATATCACCTATTTGTGTGTGTTTCACTAAGGGTATTCAGATCATTTAAGAAGCCAGACCCTTCCATATGGGATCTACTTACTAGCAGAGCAAATATTTTATACCAGTAAATGCTATAAGTGACGGAAATATTTCCGTCTCATACTTCTTAAGTGCAGTTGTTCTATTTGTTTCTGGAGGGTGGGCTTGTCAGAGAGCAAATCTTTAGCCTTCACAGCGAATGCTAACATAAGCAGGTAGGCTCTCCAGAAACAGTGACAACAGAGGACAGTGGATGTCACATCAAATGGTTTATTTGTGTAATGCATACAAACAGACACAGAAAGGGACATAACAAAACCAGAAGATAAAACATAATTTAAAAGCACAATATATTTTCTTTGACACTGTCCTTGGCTGTGACTAATTTGCCTCAGCATCACACATACCCAGGCATCAGGGACATGCTGCTCTGCTCTTTGTCAGAGCGGAAAACTTTCTACATTGCTGTCCCTGGTCTTGTGACATGGAGGAGAAAGTCAGCACTTGCTTTTTTTTTTTCCCTCTGACATCCAGCACTTCCTCTCCAACATGCAATTTGGAAAACATACTTTGGTGAACTGCCTAATGTCTCCTGACATGAGGAGCTCTCTCTCTACAGCAACATGGTTACTTGTGGCTGACAGGAACACTGCAAGTCCAAGTCACTGAGACAGGCTAGGAGTACAGAGCTGTTTTGTTAGAAGCTAACAGGTAACCATTTAAGTCCTCAAGGTATTGCAAATGTTTGAAAAATCGTGTTTTAGTGAGCCTAAGTAATTTTATTGCCAATTTTTCTCACTCAACATCGGAGAGAATTTTACAAGTAGATTGTATATTTTCCTATTTATAAAATAGCATTAAATAAGGATATCTCTTTATGGTTTCCCTGCTGTGTCACATGCAAAATATCTTACAGGGACAGAAGGAAAACATGTTTGGTTTCATATAAAAACCAGTCTGTTTTCTGGTGGAGATAAGTCATGGAAAAATGAGATAAAATAAATACCATTTAACAAACATTTCCGTTTCCCACAGATCCATTTTCTATTACTATCTGGCAATATTTTTTCTGTTGCTCTTCCTTGAAAGTCTCTTTGACCTTTTTCCTTTTTAGTCCCCCATCCCTGAAAGACACAGAAAAGAGACAGCCTTGAGCTCACTTCAGGGTCAATGCAGAAAAACACTGCAATACTTAGACTGTGTAGTCAAAGAGTTTCCACTCTTTATGTTGGATTTTGCACGACAATGCTAAATGATCTGTACTGCCAAGTCTTACCACACAACAATGCCCTCTCTTTAACCCAGCATTTAACAGGCAAATAATTCATTTTCACCTAATACTGCCTGCTGGCTAGGTCCACCTGTCAGCTCTATTTCTCTCTATATACTATATTACTCTATTTATTCTAATGGAATGGTTCAAGGAATATTTTCTTTCTACTGACTTAGAGTCAGTAATGGTGATGGACTACAGTGCAAGCAAAGCAAATCTGGAAGAAGTTTTAAAGGATTCCAGGCTAATGTTTCAGAGTACAGAACACCTAAAAACGCTTTAAACCCAATCTCAGAGGTGTGGCTTCTTACCAAGGAAGCACAGACATTCCTCCCCGAGCAGCAATGACAGCCTTGACTCTGTTGGCAAAGTGAACAGCATCTTCTTCTTCCTGAAAAATATATTAATTATTTGCTTTACAACATAAACATTTTGTCTGTGCCTCACTTAAAGACATTTTGTCAGACAGCAGGCACTTCCAGACCCACAAGCCAGATATGACTTGCAGGGCAGTTCCAGCTGATCCTGGGGAATGCTGTCCAGTTAGCTCTTTTTGGCACTGACTGGTGGCAAAGTGGGAGGCTCTCTGGTTTCTGGGGCAATCTCGAACAACACACGGCGTGAGGTCACAGGTCTGGCCAGAGCAGGGGATGTGTCTGATCCCAGTACTTCAGCATGAGTCTGAAGCTGGGAACACACCGACAGGATCACCCTTGCAGGAGACAGGGTTCTTGAACAGGGTTGGGCCTGGTGCATTCAAATTATTGTGAGCTCACAGGAGTCTGCCCAAACTTCAGAGGACTGAAGATATATGCATTACAGCATCTTCCTTGCCAAAGTAGGGGCTGAGCAAAGACTGCGGTAGGCAATACTAAACTGGGGCTTTGCTAGAGCAAAAGCCTTGAACGCTTTGTCAGTGTCAGGGTGATATATAGGGGCAGTGGGCTGAGAGGCTCTGCCAAGTTGTGGGGTAAAGCTGCTGGGCAAAGGATTAGCTAGATACGCTGCAGGGCTGAGAAACAAGGTGGTGGGAGGAAGCTGTTGCAGAGAACAGGTTGGTGGGAAGATGCTGGTGGCAGGGGGACACAGAAGGCAGAAGCGACCCTTTATGGAGTGAAGAGAAGGCCTGAATCTATGAATAACTTCTAAAGTAAAAACAGCAGGTTTATGCCAGACTGAGGGGCAGGACTCCTGCAGCATAAACCTATGTCTCTTCTAGTCTCAGGGATTAGAAGAAAGCAACTGCACCTGCACCCAAGTAAAGGTTTTAGCAGCAATAGGGAGCACGGTGCAGGAATGTCTAAATATTTTCAAGATTAGTTTTGACTTGAAGATAACCAACCCACATAAATCCATGCTCAATTTTAAGACTGTAGTGTTGCTTTCTGGTCTTAGTCCATTAAGTTATCAATAAAGATTCACAAACAGTGTGCATAGTAACACAAACAACATTTTACAAGCACTTTCAAAACATAGAAAAGCATAAGTACTTCTTGGACCATCGGTGGCAGGTACCACACGTTACAGACAATAGCCCAGCTGGTCAACACATTGAAAGCATAGGTCATCAAAGAATGCTTTGTGCTGTTCCAGAAGGCATCTCCAAAGCGGGGGTCATACTGGAAGACAAGAAGAATAAGCACAAGGGCATGATCTGGTACCATAGTTTAAATCACATAAGCTGCCTTTTTTTTTGGCCACAAAGTCACAGTTCAACTTGGGGCAAATCTTAAAAGCATCAGCAAATTCAGAATAAAAGGTCCAACATTTATTACAGGTTTCTAACATTTTTCATTTACAAGCAATACAGGATCCCAAACTGTGACAGACCCATTGAAACACAACTGTAACAAGAGATTTACTCAAAATGTAAGGACTTGTCATCTGCAGATATGCTGACTACGGAGGTTTTATGAAAATTGTTCACACCACTTTCAATGATTTCTTTAAGATTAGGCAACATCAGAGTTCTACAAAAAGTAACTAACATATCTAGATCTAGGGCAACTTGGCTAAAGCTACTCAGAAGGACTTGGAAGTGCTAAGCAAAGTGCCTTTATCCTGAGAGCTCACAAGAGCCAGGAGCCCTAGGACAGAAAGAGCAAGCAGAACTGAACATACAGCACAGCAAGTGCCACTGTGCTTTTCAGGTTGCTCCTAACTAGTTGCAAAGATACTCATTGAAATATTTCCCATACTGCACTAAATACTGCAAACCACCAAGTTTTCATTTTCTCAGGGTTTATTCAGTAACTCATTCACACCAAACAAGCCCCTTTATAAGGTTTACACATGAACACCTTCTCTGACATGAGAAGCTTTTGCAAACAATCCTGCCACATTTGGAAAACTGCAGTTACATTACCTTGATTGCTACAGGATGGATGGTCCCTCCTACCTCAAAGCTTCCCTTCTTAAACATCATTACTGACGTGTTGTTAATGCAGGTACCTGGCCAGAATTAAAACAGATGAAGAGCTTAATCCATTCTGAGAAAAGTATCAGCAAATGAATCCTAAACTGTCTTAAGGAGACTTAAGTTGCCAAAGAAGAAAGTAAGCTTTAGTTCTAGAAGATAATCCCAGAGCCTGTAGTCTCTTCCATTATGTTATGTGCTAAAGCAAATAGACTGTCATAAAACTGTTGTAAGATACTAGAACCTGACTTTTAATATCTCACAAGAGCTAATTAATTCCACAAACCAAAAACAAACACCTCACTTGTAAAGATAGGATATAATAAACTGCACTCAGTGGCAAGAAGTGAGAAGAGCAAAAAAAATCAATATAGTTGTTTCCTACCTTCTGGGAAAATTAAAATGGGTAATTTGGCCTTATCTGCAATGTGTTCTCTGATTCTGTGGAGAGAAAATAAAATTTCAGTGTATGTTTCCTATTTATATTTGTCCAAGCATCTAAACATCCATTACCTTTTACACAGGACAAGAAAAGCCCTTGCCCTGTTGTTTTTTTGCCAGGCAGTAGCCTCAGCTGGGACATGTGATAGTGAGACACAGGCCTGAAACTCTCTCTTGCTAATTACAAAAGTACACTTTTTAGAAAACTGTCTGAAGCTTCATTTCACCATTTTAACCTAGTTAACATGAAGCCAGAAAATGGTGGCACTTGAAGCATGTGAAAATAACTTCCCAGGTTCCAGCTATGAACACAGTCAAACTTGCTTGATTGAAGTATATTCCATATTTCTAGCTTTCATGCCTTCCAGGTACATACCATCAGTTTTACATGTATCTAACGATTCTCCACATCTACTTAAGTGATAGGCTGCTATCTTACTACATTAGCTGCATCACTTAAAAACAAATATGTCACCACTAAGCAGATGATTGACACCAAAGTCTGTTGTTTTCCAAGACACCCATCTTTCCTATCACTCAAGAGCATGCAGCTCCTCTCCAGTCTGCATTAAACAACAAAAGCAAAATATCAGATATCATACAATAAAAAAAAAAAAAGAAAGAGAATGATCTAGCACAGGGAACCCTTTCCAATTTTCCAAGGACAAACTGTCATAGATACTTAATGATAGCTGTGCTGCACCCTTTTTCATGAAGATTTAGGATGACTAAATACAGTCTCTCTAAACACCTGAGACTGTAAGAACTGCCATACTGAGTCAATCCTGTTCACATCCTTAAAGTCCACCATGCTGTCTCTGCCAGGAATCAGTATTGCATGTCTGGAAAGCAGTACAGGCATTAAGCAGAAATTTTATGACACTACTCCAGATGCTCTTCCAGCTTCTAGCAGCTGCAATCACTCTCCCTTTATCCTGTGATCACAGCAGATACAACCAGATTTGATGCTCAGAGCTGGCAAGTAAATGTACCAGGACAAGCCATGATTTCGGAAGCAGAAGTGCAGACAGAACTCTGGTTTCTGCCCTGACATCCCAAATCACAGCCTCAAATTGAATGAATAGGGTCCTGCCTGTGGCAGACTTGGCACTTTTAGCAATGTGGAAATTTCCAGAGGTTATGTGGCAAATGATCAAATGCGGAGTAGAATGATTAGAATAGTTTGGGCTGGAATGCACCTTAAAGACCATCTAATAGATGATTGCTACACCCTGCACCTTCTCTGATGGAGCAGTTCCAAACCTTACACTGATGACAACCTACAGCTGCCCACCAAGGAGAGATGCAGGGTAAGAGCAGCCTCAGCTCACACCTGGACCTCACAATTACTAGACCTGACCAGACAATTAAGCAAACACCTCACACTATCTTACTTTTTCCTCACCAGATGACGGTCTTTCATTTCCGAGCGTTCAAATAAGACATGCTGAGAGGTCTGCATGCAAGATTTTTGAATAAGTCCCAGAAGCCCTCCGTGCGTCTGGCCAACCTGCAAGAGCAAAAGAAACTTGTTACTATGCAAACACACACACACTGAAGGATAAAATGCTAAACACAGATGCATCTGTTTCTAAGATTTTTCACAAATTATACCAATTTTCTTGGTCATAAATGCACACACACTTGCCTACATGTACTTTTTTGCAGTCCAAACTCTTCTCTATAAAGTTAGTTTATCCTCTTCCCCAACACTGCATCTACAGGCATCTCAACATTACTGATAGTTACCAACTCTCTTGTTCATACCAAGGAATAGCATCCATCACTGGCCAGGATTAGGACATCTAATGGAGATGTGTGGTTGGCTACACAGATGCCTCCTTGCTGTGGTCTGTTTTCCCTGCAATGACAACCATAAAGGTAATTATTAAACATTTATTCTCCAGACTACAGGCCCCATCAGGTGACTCATCCAGCACAATCCTATACATGACCCATACATGCACAATCAAGACTGAGTGACAAAAGCATTTCAGGCCCACAGTTTATCTGCAAATTCATAGGAAGTGAGAAAACACAAAACATTTTAAAACACTAGTATCACAACATGTATGTTAAAATTTCTGGTAATACATTACAGCAGATAAGTCGTCTTTCGTCATTCTTTCGAGAGTCCCTTCACATTTCAACAGTTCTGGCATTTCACCAAAACCAGTTTCCTTTCAGCTGAAAATATGAGATTTCCCTGGATATATATGCATTTTAGCTGCCTATATTACCACTCACAGAGGCATGTATCAAAAAATATTTGGACAGCAGAATTCTAAAAGCAAAGATGCTGAAACATGATTTTGCTTTTCTTTCTAAA
This sequence comes from Cephalopterus ornatus, assembly GCA_013396775.1. Taxonomy (NCBI): domain Eukaryota; kingdom Metazoa; phylum Chordata; class Aves; order Passeriformes; family Cotingidae; genus Cephalopterus; species Cephalopterus ornatus. The sequence continues at coordinate 137,450 of VZRE01015491.1, read as the reverse complement.
GCAGAAACAAGATATTTCAGAAGCCTCCATTGCATTAAGCAAGCAAGACACTGTAAAGATTTACCAAAATATCGCCCATGACTTACTTCAGGAGAGAGCACGAAGAATTAGTTACTAAATAAATCAGCTACTGGGACAGCTGAACATTTTATGGCGATATTTTTGCATGTGATTAAAACAAGTTCATGGCAAACACTGAAAAATGCCTAAGTGTCTATTTAACCAGGAATGCAAGTAACTACTTCACCTACACATACCCTGCCAATACACAACAGAAGACACAACAGGGGGTGCAAACATCCTGACAGAGCCTAGATGACCAAAACAGCTTTTTGGATAAATTACGTCATCATACTAGCCATGCAGTAATGGAATAAGAATCCTTCTCTGAAACTTGAGACATTAAGTACCGTAAGAACCAATACCAAACCACTGAGAGCAGGTTGGAACCACTCACCTGTTGTGGAAATGCACAAGACCACTCAGACATCGGATACCTAGTGTGGCACATATCATCTGAACCTGGTTGCTCAGCCAGCCTTTAACTCTAAAAGAAATGAAGCCACACATACATTTCCAGTTCTGTGTAGTCAGGCAGAGAACACTGCAATGTAAACTCTCCAGATTATTCCAAATAGCTGTTACTACAAAGCCCATACTAAAAGGGTACATTGCACTAACAATGCCACACAGAAGGAGCTCATTGGTATCTGAGATATTCTTGATCCAGTCTCTTACTGTAATCTATTCTAAACCCACCAGATTCAAAATAGAGAAAATAATAGGGTTTTGCTTTATAGATTTCTTCTCATTCACTATCATAAATTTAGTAGAGAACTATTTAGCTGGTGAATCACGTTGAGTTTCTTGCAGTGACAGGACACAACAAGCTCAAAGGATTAATATGGAATTGCTCAGGACAGGTGATTTAATTGCCCTGTTCTAACTCAGGTAGAGCATACTCTATTTTATGCTCTAAGATAGGTACTGCTGGAAGCATATCTGGCTTACACCGCATGTCTGCTTTCAGATGCCATTGCCATGGTACTGTAAGTTTACAGTAGAGAAAAAGTCACCCATGATAGTCCGCATTTATCCTCTGGACACAAGCAGAATGTTCCAACTACTAGTTCAAATCCTTAAAGAAATGAAAAAGAAATCAGAGGAGCCCTCAGCAAACGCCTACCTGCCGTTTGGAAACTGTCCTACTACCGTAGTGGCCAACACCAGCAACAGGATGCTGAAAACAGACAAGCAGATGCTACAAAGTAAAATAATCTTAATTAAGTGCTAAGAAGCAAAACCGGAAGATTAAGCAAAAAAACATTTTATTGGCTCTTTGATCCATTTCACAGTTTTTCCCTCCACCATCAGTAGCACCTAACTAGCAATACAAACCACTTAGGGCCTACGGGACAGTACGAGCACAGGTTTTCACCCAATTAATCCTGCACTGGTTACAAAACTTTGTGCTGCACGGAGCCTAACTTCCAAAAAGCACCATGCTCTGATCTGAAAGTATCACATGGTGAAGAAGCCATGGTGTTCAAAGAGGACAGCAAGTAGTGGCTGGTGTTCTTTTAGGCAGGTGAGATTTCTCAGGGCCAAAAGGGTCTCAGAATTTCATTTTTAAAAACCTGTCCAGAAATTTTGGTATGTATTTCCACTCTAAAAGGATGAAAATTAAATTCCATTGGTTACTAATGGCTGACCCAACCAGTATATTGAAGCCATTTCTACACAAACCTTGTCTTAAGCTGTATATCTAAGTTTGCATCCAGGCATATGTGCTTTGTTATGTGACTGGTACAAAATTCCTCCATGCACTGCATCTAGCTTGTAACTATACTGCCCACCCAACAAAAGAATAGGAAATTTTAAAAGCTCCTGTTGTTTGCAAGAACACATGGATATTTGTAATGGTTTGGTCAATATGACAAAGGTTGGTTTTGCTTAATAGAAAATTTTAAAATGCTGAACATTTAATACACTCCAAGGGGATTTTTTTTTTTTTTTTAACTCCATTCAGCCCTGTGCCCCATGAACACTGGCTTTGCTTCAAATCCCAAGTGTTCGGCACACAGTCTCCCTGTCTCTTAGGCAAGTAGAGCCTGATACTTTCAGTTGTTACTTCACCTAACAAAAAGATATCCAGTTCATTCCTATATAGTATTGCTGGATTTTAAAAACAAATTAATTACTAATTACTGTTAATTAATTACTAATAAAACATATGGAACATGAGAAATTTACACCTTTGGCACCTCTTTTTTTTCTTTTAGGGATATTTGAGGTTTAGATGGCATCTTGGAAAACTGACAAAAACCCTATTATTTCACAACTTCTGTAAAAAGTAACATGAAAAGCAGATCCCAGCAAATTACATCTAGCTCACCGAAAAGGCAGCAGGAGACAATACCGAATTAGGATCCCAATGACCCACACAGCAGTGAGTTGCCAGCTGACATGGTGCAAGTTGGCATTGGTTCTGCTGAGGAGGTTCCAGGACGTCAGCTCCTCAGAGGAGAACCGTTGAGTGATTTCATCTTCTGCAACTGCCTCACAGCCCTTCTTGGAGAAGTACATGACATCAGCGAGGCTGAAGCATCCTTGGTGCCGGCTAGCAATCTCTTCTTCCATGGGGGTTTCGTCTCTCTGGATGATCCCTGCATGAGGAAATGAGTCCTCCTTCCACACGGTGAAATGAACAATAAGGATTCCGAAGAGAGTAAAATACATGTGCTTTTTAGAAATAGCTCTCCTCCTACTCAAGCACCATAATTGCATTGTTATGCCTCATTTATGTACTGACATTTAATTCCACAAGTTACTTCTCTAACCCTATACCATATAACCACCCTAAATTGCTGAGGAAGGAGAAAAGCATTCAGATCAAGCTGCAAATAAAACCTTGAGCACAACACCTACTTCATTGTCATTTACCAAACAACATACGTACACACATCTAGAAATGTCAACAACGCACTGCCAAGGTTGCAGATCCCTCCTGGTGCCCTGACTCAGATTCAGCCAGTGCTTGTATAGTTGTTGCTCTTGCTGCTGTTGATTAGTTTTTATTTTTTCTCAGCTGTAACAAACCCCTTCCTCTGTATTTTTTTTTCAGAGCCTTCTCTCTTCCCCTATCCCTTCTCCTTTAAGAGTCCCCTCACTACCAAGAAACTTAAAGTGTCTAGACTTCTTCCCCCCACCCCCCCAAACATACACAGTGTAACACAGACACACTGTGCTGGAAGAATAACAACACATTCCTGCTCTGCTATTTGTAAAATTATACACCATAGGACAACCACATAGCAAGTTCCAGTGTGTTTGCTGAGGTCACTCTGACATCAGATTCTTATCTGGCTGGTTAAAGTGGCTAAAATTGCCTTGATTCATACCAGCTAACACTTGGCCTTCTTGTTTGCTTTTTGGTTTTGGTTTTTTTTTTTTTGGTGTTTGGTTTTTTGTTTGTTTTTGTTATTTTTTGGGGGGAGTTTTTTTGGACGGGGTATGTTGGATGACATTAAATGTGCATTGTTTAAAATATACTTAATTTATCTTAACCAATATACTACCCCCAACCGGAATCACAAAACTTTCCTCCAGCTGCACATCAGTCAAACTTTCAACACCCACGAAATCATCAGACCCAAAACTTATTAGCTGACAAAACAAGCAGTCTACGTGACTAATGACTAAAAATGGCACTACAAGTAAAAGGATTACTATGAGAACTTAACCCACTCCTCTTTGGTCAAAGAAGAAAGGAAAAATAGTTGGGGGGAGAAAAATTACTCAGATTTTATCCTCATGCCTAGACAAGAATGCAAAATTTAACTGTGATCCATGGGATGCTGTAACTCCTTTACTTGAGAGACCCTGGGTTTTTTGCATGCTAGGAGTTACAAGGAACAAATGAGAATCCACACAGGGCAACGTCAAGAGCAAAGAACACTCATTCCTCTCAGTCTTGTAAAGAGAGAGCTGATGGAGTCAGAAAGCACAAAATACTCACTAAAACAGGGACAGCTTCCCAAATGCTTATCAGAGATGTCTTTCTATGCCCACACTAGTCTCTAACTCCTTTTATTCAAGAAGACTCAATAACTTGCAGATTATCTTGCTTACAACAAACTTTCGTAGCTTTGTAACTTCAACAGTTATTTGCCCAAACTCCTTTCTAAGTAAGATTTTCAAACAGTTGCCTTTTTACAAGATGAATAGTACTGTATCCCCTTCATCCAGAGATCTTACCAGTGGAGATTAAATTTTCAAGTGCCAGCGCCTTCTGCCTTTTTACTCCCTCCTCAATCTGCAGGGTGGCCCACTGTTCCCAAAACAAGAAAAGTAGATGTTGATGGTCTTAATTTCATCATTTCTAGACATTATGTAATTACCTTAGGTGAGTTGTCTGGGCCTCTTTCAGATTTTCATTTTTCAAAGTGAGCTTGAAGGCTGTCCTGCACACCTCCTCTTTCTTTTGTTACACAGACTACCTTTTGCCATTTCTAGGAAAAATTGTTTGGCTCAAACTTCTTTTTAGGACAGAGTTGTTTTTCTTCTGGAGGCTCAACAAATTACTGAGCTGCCTGAGAGACTATGAGATCCATGGGTCCAAAACTCTCTCTTCTCCAGTTAGCTTCAGGCCGTAGGGTTATGCAAAATACTATCACTGATATTAGAGAGATGCTGGAAAAATAGATCTAAAAAAATTAACTTTAAAGAATAACAGAGATTACCTCATTTTTAGGGCATTAATGTGGTTTCTGTTAACAGAAAACAGAGGCAGCAACATTTTGTGTCTGTGGTATTTCTGAAGAAGTAGCTTTGCTAATGGGCTTTCACCCTTCCCTGTCTTCACCTTTTTGAGATAAACCAGGTTTCTCCTCCCTGTGCACAACATCATAAAACTCTCCATTAGCAAAATCAAATACACCAATATGCCTAATTTTTCAAGTTTTCATAGTTTTGAATGTTTTCATCATACATATATAAATAGGAGCTCTAGTGAGTCCTAGATCTTCTTGTATTTATGTCAAGATATCCGGCCTAACAAAGGCCACAGGAAGCTTGAGTGTAGGCTCTGCTCATTATCAAAGAATCAATGACCCACTCAACTTATGCCTTCACCTGTTATTAAAGCTACCCATCTACAACAGATAAGGATAATCCATCTGCTTCAGGATAAATTCCTGCTTCAAGTCTATTTCCTTCTTACTGATGTGTGCAGCCATTTAAGTCACCACAAAGCTGATCTCAAATAGTCTTCACTACATTACAACGTGTTGCATGTGCCAACAACATCAATTAGCTTTTTTTCCTTCCTAAAATTTTGCATGTTCTCTACCAGCTCCTTCTGTAGCATTTAAGTCAGTAAAAAAAGGGACACTTTGCTAAGGCATAATTTTAGTTACCCTTAGTTGACTTTCTTACCAACCATCTTAAAAGAAAAGAAAAAAGTGAAAGCAGAATAGGCTTGGATGGGGTATTTTAAACTCCATGCAAACCATCTGTTATAACACCGTAAAAAAACCCAAACAAAATCAAAAAAGAAGAAATTAGGAAAAAAAAAAAAAACCACACCACAGATCTTCACCTTATCTATACTTCCCAGTTACTCTCTTGAAAAGGTCAACTGGTACATCACCTGTCTCAATCTTTTGCAACACATGGAGAGTCAGAATTGTGGAGCCAGTGGATGTCATGAAAACAGCAGCCTACACACTGAGAAGTGAAAGAACATACAGAACAGGTACAGGAATGTTGCAAAAGAGTAAAAGCAGACCTGTGGCAAATTTAACCTCTTTATAATGTACTGCTGGTCCTCACCCCTTCCTCAATATTCTTTTAGGATGGTTGTATGGCATGAGGGAGGAAAATAAATACAAATCACTGAGCTTAACAAATAAAGCCTTTTTGCCTTACTCTCTGTTTTCCCGTCTCCTGTCTACCACCCTTATCTTGCCTGTCACAGTCCTCCTACATAAAAAGGCACCTGGCAGCCAGCAAGCACTGCCAGAAATGAGCTTGCTCATACTGTCCTGAGGGATTCGGAATGCCTCAAGGAGGCTGGCTTTTGATTGCCAGATAGAAAAAGGGTGATAATACCAAGCTGACTCAAAATATATGTTAACTAATTTAAATGAGCAAGACAAGTCAAACCCAACAAAAATTTATAAAGGTTACTAGTACAATATAAAGTCTTGACTCATAGAACAGAGTAAGTGTGAGACAAGAGTGGCTGTAACTAAATAGTGAAGGCTACAAAGACAAGGGGGCAAGGCAGAAGAGGAGGAGCTTTCAAGGCTGAACAGTTTCACAGGGCTTGTCAGCTTGGCCCAGATGGCATGGGACAGAGGTCTACAAAGTCTGGACTGGCACAGAGTAGGTGGATAAGGTACAGTTATCTGTTTTCTCTTCTAATACAAGAACTGGGGTTCATCATATAAAAGTGTTAGGCAGAGTGTATGAGCAAGAAAAAGGTAATATATTTCCACAGAACATTGTAAAGTTGTGAGTTCATTGTCCAGAACATGTCACCAGAGATCATTTGAGATGGGAGCAGTTACAAAAAAAACATAGATGAAAATCATTGTGTGACACGTGAACTGACTCCCAGCTCATGAACTGGCGTGGGAGACTGAGGCAATAAGGAGTGAGGAGGGAATCTGACCATACAACCACCCAGCTCTTCGGCTGTTCATCAGGCAGTTGAATTGAAGCCTGTCAAAGCTGTCTGTCTGGGTCAAACTCTGGACTGACCCAGCAGAGTAGCTACTATGTTGTTCTGCATTCAGTTGCATCTGTATATATAATTTGTTTTTAAAAATGAAATAAGTCTTTGTGATGGCCTTTGTATTGCACAGTATTGAGACAGAGCTGTCATGCTGGTCTTTGTTGCAAAACAGTAATGAAAGGATGTTTGAAATGCCTTACCAAAACAAAAAAAACAGATGTTGCAACTAACACAGAATTTAAGTATTAAATGTAGCAACGTCATTCCTAAGTTTCCCTGAATGAGAACTCGGCTGCTGTGCTCTCCTCACTCCCATTTCTGAAGCGAGGAGGACTCAAGGAGTCCAAACATCCAGTGGTTGATCCCAGATGGAATACTGAAGACCTGACGGCTTAATTCAAACAGTCCATTTGTTTGAGCTTCCTGTAATTACATTCTAAACAAAATAAAATGCCCAATACTTGGTTATATTAATTACTTTCTTCATAGTACCTGACAGGAAAAGCTATACAATATGGAATGTTCAGTTTCTGAAATCTCACTTTTTGTGGTTTTTTTTTGTGGGGTTTTTGTGGGTTTTCCTCCCTTTTCCATTTAAAAGTACTCAATTTTTCTATACTATGTAATAATTCAGTTTTGCATCTCTTCCTGTATTTTACTATCTCTTCTCTCATGTTCTCACAAGAGGTTTTTCTAGTCACTCATTACACTGGCTTTTTTCAATGCTTTTCTCATGTGTGACAAAGGCTTTGGGGCAATTACTCTACATAAAGTCTTCCAATACAATGGCAAAGGGAAGGTCAGTAGGGTTTTAGCACAAACTAAAATCACCATCCAAGACTGAGCACTTGGGACCTTTTCATCCAACAGTCCTTTCCGTCTGGCCTCATTTCGCCTTTCACATCACAACCAAGAACCCAGATCAAATGATCTGAGTATTACATTGCCTACAATGATCTGAGAGGATGTGACTGTCCACCGTCAGATTGTGAAAAGGACTCACAAATCTCCCGCCTGCTTTAGCAAGGGCTGATGAAATGGGTTGAGAAGGGTCACAAACATTTGTTTGGGAATAAAGAGCGCAGGTGTAATTTGTTCGGGTTTTGTTGCAGAGGCTAGCTCAGGATAGCCATGTATTTGAAAGCAGAGCAGGGAGCTTCTTTCACTAGCTTAAGTACCAGAAACATCTGCTCATACTCCAGTGGGAGTTCACAGCATATTAGCTACCTCCGTGTAGCTATCAATTCAAAGACTATTCACAATTATTAGACATCTTTCCTACAGGTGAGTATTTCTCAAGAAACAGCAACGCTCCAATTTCACACAAAAATTCAGAACTCAAGATCCCAAAAGGTTCTTGGCAAATAGAGCTACAGCTGTTCAACATGTTTCTTTGACTCTCCACAGGACCGAGAGAGCACGGTGTACATTTCATCTTAGCAAAGGCATGTTCTTTTGCAACAGCTGGAATAACGTCCCTAGCATGGCTTTGCTAGTATTGTCATTTCAATCAAACCCTGATATAGACAAGCCAATACAAACCCAGAGAAACAAATTATTTACAAATAGAAGTTTAAAAGCATATGGGAAAAAAATAACCCTATCAGAAACCAAACCACATTCACTTCCAGAAATATTTTAAGGATAAATTAAGGGTAATAATAGTTATTACAGGCTAACAGTTATGTAATTGAGAAATTACTCTATTGGAGATCTTTTGCTGTCACATTAATGTCCTAAAAAAAAAAAAAATCATTAAAAAAACCCCAAACAAAACCTGTCACCCCCCAAATTTTCAAACCTTGAACCTTGCTTTTGAAAAAGGTTTTTTTTCTTTCTAAAACAACTAATATCTATGTTTGTTGATGGAAAAGCAGCAGAGGGTACAAATTATTTCCATACACGATTACATCTTTTCCATTTGTTCCAGTCACTGTTCACAGTGCTAAAACACTTCAGTGAAGTCAAGAAATCAAATTGACTTCTCATATGCCACCATTACTCATTGCTTAGTAATAGATCTGAAAACCTGAGCTTTATTCTAAAACACACTTTTTTTGCTCCCAGCAAATCATTCAGTAAGGGCTACAGATATGCTTTCTTTGAAAAATATTTTCTTATTTTGAAGTCCTTGATTTCAATCTCCGCTCTTTTATTTTTCTCAAGTTGACAAACACGGAAAAAAATAAAACATGTTTTCCCTCTGCCTCCTTATCTGCCATTTACAGCTGTAAGAAACAAATATGAAGTGTTGCCAGGCGAGAAGTTTTCTGTTAATTTTGCTGGTCTACATTACAGACTAAATCAAATGCAACACAACGGAGAATCCAGTCATAGTGCTCAAGGTTGGATTTTTTGCTGAAACATCAGCCAGTTGTTTGGTGCTTCCTAAAGCACTGATATTCCTGCAGTATAATCCACAGCGTGCTAATATATGACTAAGCATCTGCTCTCAGCATTTTCAGCGTAGCTATCCGGTAAGGCATCCTATTTCGCCATTCCGCATAAAAACAGGAACCACGGTCGGTCTCTGTGCATATACCCAATTAGCAATATTTCAGGTAGATAACGTCACCGCTGGAAACCAGTCCACCAGTCTGCTTCACTGGGCTTTCAATGTCAAGTTGTTCATTTCTTGAACAAGGGGCAGATAGAAGCCTGCTTTAAAGCTGGCTGTATCCCAAGCCATATTCTGAGGAATGAGCTCCAGGACTCCAAAAATAGGCCCAGCAACGACATGCACGAGCTTTAACCCAGCATTTCCCAGTCCTACCCTTCTTTACCAAGAGCCTAGTGGGCCACAGCACAAGCAAAGGTGACCTAAAATTCCCTCCATCCTCTCTCCCTCCCATTTCCCCCCAAAAACAGCTCTTACTCTTTTGGCACAATGAGAAGCGTTTGAACAATACTTCGAAGAAAATCATTGGAATTACCTTAAGATGAAAACAGAGGAAACTCCTTTTTTGCCCATTGGACAATTAGGGAGCAACTTTGAAGTAAAGCACAAAACAAGCCAGCCTGAAGCGCAGTGCAAGGAGTTGTGCTGTTCCTGTTATTAGCTGCTATGGCCCTGGAGAACTAGACATGAAAGGCCACACCTGATCACATAACAATTAACTTGATTATTTCTTTTTCAATAAATTGATCCTCCACATTGCGAACACAATATTATCACGCTTATAACCTGTTACAAAAACTGTGGAAAGAGAAACATCTACTGTGCTTCATGAAGGAGAAGTGCCTTCCTATATAAAGCACACACTGAGTGGGTCAAATGTTCCTCAAAGCTGTAAAGTGCACAGGGTGGGGGGGAAAATACAGAAGTTGTTTTAATGTCTGCCAACTGCAGCAGCAAATCTGTCCAAAGACCTTCTCAGGTTTGATATAAGAGTGCCAAGAAGATACAGTACTAAGAAGGTACCAAGAAGAATTTAATTAGCACAATACTAGCAGATTAATAAAACATATCACATATAAAGGCCAATATTACATATAGCCATTGCAGGCAGTCATTTCCCATTGACATCAGTATCTGAAAAAGCAAGTAACCCTAAACTTTGCAGTCCTGTGCACTATGATAAATGTTGTTCATGCAGCTGAAGACAGATCCTGCCCAAGAGCTCTTAATCAGTATTAAACTGAAACAAAATAAAAAACAAACACACAAACAAAAACAAACAAACAAAATGAGACAGAAGAATTATAAGACGGAAAAAAAGACAGAATTGGCAAGGTAAGATGGTCATGATATTAACTATATCACATGGCTACAGACATGTCCTACTGCACAAATAGATAACTCCAACAGTTTAATAATAATAATAGCAACAATACTAGTAATGTGTTTTCTGCCACAAATGGGAAGTGTATTCACAGAAAGCAGGTTTATGCCAGAAGCACAAAGTTAATCTACTGGAAAATGGAAATCCTTCACTGTTCAAGATGATGAATTCACTGCACCTACTTCTGGCTAATGATGGATATGAAAAGTCAAACTTGAAAAACTAAATGGAATTATGGCTTATTAAAAATCCCAGAAACCTCTTACTGATAGCAGCAGAATCAGGATATCAGCCATGATCTGTTCATCCCTAGAAAAATTACACTTTCAGAAGGTTGCACAGATTTCTCAAGTCTCGTATAACAGAACTTGTAACTGCTGGATGCCCCAGATTTATATCTGGAAGAAGCAACACACAGAGTGAATATTCTTACCTAGAATGTTAACACCATGTAAATAAAATAATCCAAATAAAACCACTGAATCTTGTGTACCTCTAAAATACATGGTCTTATTACTTACCAAGTCCCATAAACTAATACATCTTTTTCTTTATATCTGACTTGTCATGAGTACTCTGCTTGCATGAAGTACTTTAACCAGCTTGAACTAGAATAGATCGTGGAGTCTCTACTTTAATCCAAGAAAACCTCAAACCAGCAGCAGATTATATATAAGCCAGCACATAACTAGATATCATTAAAGACTATCATGTAAAATTGTCGTAAAATAAAGCTTCAAATAACACATCCAAGTTAATGGAATTCTTTCTGCTGACTTTTACGGCTTCTATATAAAATGTACAGATTTTTATTATTAAACATGTCCTGTAGCAAACACATACCTTTTGAACCTAATTCTCAACTTACCTCTAATATTTTTATTACAATTTTCACATAGAAATGAGAAATCCCCAATGACACTCGGAACATCGAAGGCAACAAAACTAACGCCACAAACAAAATCATCCAGACAGACAAAACCTTGCTTTCTGCAAGGCCATGGCCCTCTGTGTTTTCTTCCATGCTTACTCCTCCAAAATGCCAACCAGCTGCTTTCCTGAGAATATATGCTCATCTGTAGTGGAGAATCTAGCAAGCTTCCAGAGACGGAGGCAAATAAAAATCACACATTCTAAGAGCCAGAGTTATCTCTAGGCGAAGGCTGCTGCTCTCTGAAGCCTGACGCCACAGATACTCTCCATGATAATGTGATTTCTACCCTTTATCCCGCCCTAACTCCACCCACTTCCTTGTAATTGATAAGCATTTACTCACCAGGGGAGAGCAAAAAAAACCCACATGATAAGTAATAACATATGTTAGGTAATTAAGTACTGTCAATAAGAAAACTTTTCCATGTGTCAACTAGTTTTCACAAGGTGTTCTGCCAATAAATTACAATACAGAACTAGGTGGGTGTGGTTTTCAGACTGCCTAAAATCTTCTCTTCTAAACCTCATTTAATACATATGAAGCACTTCTCCAACTGACATTTGCGCAAATTGGTGACATATTTAGTCAGATTTTCTACTTCATGAGGAAATAACTGCCTCATTTTGGTATTTGACCAAAGGAATGAAACTGAAGCTTGAGGCGCAAGTCAGGCTTTTTTATTTTATTTTTTAATAACACACATGAAATGAAGATGCAAGTTTCAACAGGCAAGGGTTTGACAATACAATAAACCTGCTCCCTCCATTGCTCTACCAGAAATTGGCCAAAAAGTCTGTATTACAGGGTTACAAAATACACTGTGGTGAAGTAACAAGTCATCTACCTTTTCGACTACAGAATTGAAATGCAATAGATAATCCGGTGTCTCCTTCTACCCTATCAATTATCAATAATTTAATTCGGTAATTCTTAGGAAAGACACAGTTCAGCTCCTTGCAGCCACCTCTCTCCTGCCTTTTTGTATGCACGACAGAAGATACAGAGGTGAATAACTCTAGAACTTAAGGGGAGCCCACCATCTGCTTGTTTACAACCTTCTCATGGAACAAATTAACTAACTTCGGTAGAGTGAGCAAAACTTCCAAGCCAGTGATATGCTAGTCCTACCAAACATCTTCACTGAGTTCATACTTATATTAGCTTGTTTTTCTAAAGCTGGGGCTGTCCTTTTAAAATACCCCCACTCCCATGTGCCATTGTTTGGTTTGTGGAGCAGTCTGAGCACACAAATTGGATTTTCTTGGAAACGAAATCAGACTCAAGGATCCTCTGTAGAAAGTGCACCCAATACCCTCCAGTCAGTAACAGAAACACAGGTGTCAGAGTGGGCTGTACCACCTTTAAGTGTTCTAGTTTTTACCACGTGCCCAGGCACCAACAAGCAGGATCCTGACGTGTTCTGAAGCTCAGGTGAATCCATGGCATGCTTCTTGTGCCCTACAGTGAGTCAAGCAGATTTTATATCTTCAGATTTGCTGGTGAATGACATCCCTCAGGTCTTTGCAACTACACTGCAGTCTTTTCCAGCAGTCTAACTTTTCTTTTGCTTCTCACTACTTAGCTTCTTTGCCTTCTCTCCCCTTTCTGGCTTCTTTCTGAGCTTCCTGTATCTTCTACAAAATCTTGCTGATTTGGCTTTTTCCGCCTTCGCATTGCTCTTTCTCTCAGTGGCAACCTCAAGCCCCTCACTCTCCCATCACATTGCCACTGCCAGTTATGCCATTAACCACTATTTTCTCACCTGCCCCACCAAAAGGCTCCAGTTCTAGGCTCCCCTGGGAACAATGTTTTATTGTTTGTAAAACAGCTTTACTCATCCATTTCTGTTTAGCTACCACTCCTTACGTTCTTGTGTTTGGTGTCTTCCTCGAGTGGCTTGCCCGGCTAACACATGTTCCCTAGGGTGGCGCATGGTGGAGAGCTGGGTGGGTGGGCGTTGATCCGCCTGGCACGAGGCAGCGTCTCTGAAGAGCTGCCATCAGCCCCAGCACAGGGGATTGGTATGCATGTCGCCTGGGTGCTAAAAACTTTGTGGGCGGGAGGGTGGAGGTAGTTTCTGGGACCTGATTGAGGCAGGAAAAGTGGGCAAAATTAAGTATTGATAGGATGCCACAAAGTAACAGGAAGATGTGGTGACTCGTTTAATGGGATGCCTCAGCAATAAATCTGGGCACACGAAAGACGGATTCTTTCTTGAAAGGATAGAAGGGAAGACAGATTTCCCTACCCTGGGTGGGAGTAAGAAGATGTTTCCTCTCCTGAATAAGGGAGAATTGTTTTCCATCCCATGAAACCTTATCATTTGCACTGCCTAACTTTTACAAAGTCATACTTCCCACTACACCATGAGCACAAACAGACACTGTAATCCTTACCTGCCACCTTCTAAAACAACCGCAGAGCAAGCAATCCCCTCCCACGTTCACTCATCTATTATGCTGAATTATGGGATTGTCAGCTATAATTTTCCCTGGCAAACCACTCAGTCCAAGACATATGAGGTTTTTTGAGGGCTGCTGAGACAATTATCACAGGTATGTCAGAAGAAAAAAAAAGCAGGACAGGTTTAGAGGTAGAATAGAGAGATCTTGGCAGTCTATTGCTTTTCACCCAACATGTCACATTTTCCACACAGCAAAAGATAACTACTACACCTGTTTCACTCAGTTTGCTCCTGGACACACAGCACTGCAACAATCACTGCAGTGAAAGCATCATCTTGAATTCATGGGCCAGCCTGGGAGCTCCAGCCCCTTGCAAGTTTGTGAAACAGGAGGCCATAGAGATGGCATTCCTATAAAGTGAAAGAATTTAAGCGTTGCTAGTAGCCTCTCTATTGAGGTGGTCCAACTATCCAGCCCAAAGGCACTACAAAATCCATACGGATTGGAATTTTATCTCTGCCCTGAATGAAGGTGATGCACTTGCTCATAATGTGAAGAAAGGAAATCCTTTATTTCTCGAGGCAATTCATAACACAGCTTCCTGTTTTTTGGTCAGAAATTTGGCACAGCTTTTTACACCCCCATCACAACAATTGATCTTTTATTATTATTATTTCAAAAGAACCACTGAACTGTATATGTTTGTCAAATTCCAGTATGAGCTGAATAACTACAGTTTGTGATGGGGCTACACAAATTTCCTCGGCACAGTAATTTCTGTCAGAATTAATTCTGCCATCCTGTGACTAAACAGAACTTCTGCATGTCATTCTTCTGCCCTCTGTCCCTCTTACCAATAGCCAGCCATGCTGCAACCATGTCCATTTTGAAGATGGGAGAGGGAAGTGCGAAGGTATTACAAATAATTCGAATAAACATGCAGCAACAGAATGTAGCATTCATTTGTAAGGTCCAGTATATAACAGCTGATGAATTTATACCGAATAGCCACAAGCCCTTCTCTATCACAAAGTACCCTGAATGTCAAGAAAAGCTGCAAGACAATGTGCAAAACTCTCTGTTCATGAAATCTAACTTAGAAGAAAGGGATGCTGGTGACACAGGAGGAATTCAAGAGCAAAACTCCCTTCAATTTAACAAATATCAAACTGACACCCACAAGCATAAGAAATTCACTTGAAACAATTCCTGGTCTCCTAGGGAAATGAAAAGGAGATGGAATGGGTGTCAACCGCCTACTCTTGGCTCTCGATCCCTTGGGGTCATTCTACTAATTTCTTATTGCAAAACATTGCCTAATGCCTAATTGACAATTGTCACAGGGAACCAGAATTACGACCCATTTATTTTTTCAGTGCAAGGAGAAGCAAACATGGCACTGATCTCTGTCTATCTGTAGTGCCTTCCATGGAAGGGTTAAATCAGGTATAAACAGCCTTTTCCTGCACAGGAAAATATACACAGATTCATATACAGCAGATTCATATACACTGTGAACAGATAAAAAACAGCAATGAGACATAACAGCTTCCAAGAAGTGCCACTATGGTTTTGCCTTCCCAATACGCACTCTACTGCTGACACAGACTGGAAATAACACTTGTCATGGCCTCAAAGAGAAGGTATCACACAGTCACAGAAATTTTTGGGAACCACTCTTTCCAGATCTGCTTCCTTCCTGTTCAGTACTAACTATTCCAGTGACTCTGAGGGGATATCCTACAGGAGTTTGCAGCCTGCCTTTCTTGTAACGCCTTTCTTATCTGAACTACCAGAACATCGTATGTCCCCAGCAGATACTGTTCCAAAAGAGCACTGACACATTAGCTTCAGCCACGTGGTGCTTCAGATGTTGAAGTAATACATTCCCTAAAGGTTAACAAGGAGAAATTTCTACCTGAGGCGAATGACAATGACCATGACTATCAATCATGGTCAACCATCTATCAGTTGATCTTTTTAATAGTAAATATACAAGGTATATTGTTTATAGTAAATATATAGTATATTTTTTAGAGTAAATATACAGAGTATATTGTTTAACTGTTTCGAGTTGTAACATGATCCAAAACTGCTTACATCTAAAAGTACCGAAGTACACACAAGCATTGCCATTAGGTACATGAGGGTGTTATTATTGCTAAATGTTCTTCCGATGTGAGTTTTCCGATGCTACAAATCAGACTGATCTACTTAGAAAAGCCTTTAAGTCAATGACACAGGGTCAAGAGAGCAAACCTGGGCTGATCAGCCAGCATCAGTTAATATCCAGGGGTACCAGGATTATGCTTTGCAGGATAAGAAAGTCTTTCAAACAGCACTGACCAGGGCACTGTGCACTCCAGTAATTCTGATGTGTGTACTTACACATGAAAACTACTAAGAATACATCTTTTTCAATTGCAGCTACTAAAAAAAAAACAAACAAGAAACCACACACACAAAAAGCGCCTTTTTGTTTTTTGCTTGTCATCTTTATGTTTCAATCTCACATTCATCAAATTCCACACCTGATTACTACTCAGGGGGCAAATAATCACTGGTAGTTTTGTTTTGATATTTATCAAGACTGAGGTTCATGCTTTACTGGTGAAAAATCCTCCAAAAAAGCCAAAATAACCTTAAAGATCACCTATTGCATGGTAAGCAATGTCAAGTGCAATATTTATCTATAGAAACCACAGTGCCTTCATGCACTTAAATGCAACTCTGTACTTCTCTGCATTAACATTCTATGTCTGCTGCTCTTAAGGTCTGTACAGATCCCACCTACACCACTAAACAGATGCGTGTTTCTACCTGACCACAGTAAGATTGTGCTATTTAGGCTTTATCTTTGGCCATCAACAGTTGAATTATGAAAACATTGAAGAAGTATGTTTGACTATTGTATCGCTCATAGGATGACTGTAATACATGTAGCTCTGACCACACAAGCATTATTGTTTCCACACAAGACAAATTCGACAATTACAGAACCTTATTTATTGTATCCTGTAGGTTACAACAAGCTTGAGTCTTTGTATCACAAAACAGGGAAATTCACTACATGTTCTGACTACATTCGTTTGCCTTAGCAATGCATAGATACCACAGATGTGTAGGCATTACACGATTTTCAATATATATCTCATATATAGTCCGTATAAATCTTGTATATGGTTTGTGTATCATTGATACTGAATACAATAAAATAATTTGTTGATGCCCAACATTTATTGCATTGGTAAAATGCATAACATTTTCTCCCAGCTCTGACTTAGGAGTGACTGCAAACACAGCACAGGGTCCTTTGGGGCAATTCCTGAAAGCATCAGGATTTGTCCCCTTTCATCATTTTCTCCACAAGCAGCTATGGAATATGGACATATCCATCAGTTCTTGGTGCCTTCATCACAGCAACGTGGTCCATAATGGAATCATTTGTTGCAATGTATCACTTCAGTTGTGTTGTACTTATTATCCTTTTTTTTAATACCACGTGGCCTGCATTGCAAGAAATGCATGCTAGCTCTTTCCCATTACCCTCATCCATCATTCTGTATGATCCAGGGACTTGTCTTCCCCTTATCCAGAGATCTAGATCATTCATGAGTGTGTTAAGAAATAAAAGTCTTAGCTGGTCCCTCTCTCCACTGTAACAACAGCTAAGAAGCACAACAATTTTCGTCTCCTAAATATTGGCACCATTCACACATATTTTAAATAATACTTAAAGAATTTTATTTAAATTTAAATATACCAGAACTAACCCTTCTCCTTCTAAATCTTGCCAACAAGTTTTAATGGAAAAAATATTACACTAAGAACATTAATTTTATATGCAACATAAAAAAACATGTGAAACCCCAAAAGCGTGGAAATACCTCTTGAAAGACCACAGGAGCACACATTCTATTTCAAGAGTCAGGCAATTAATATCCAAGGCTAAGACTGTGCTTACTTATAGTCCTGGTGAGGGATAAAATCAAACATTTGCTCGCCTGATGTGAAGGGGTAAACCTCCTGTGGCCTTTAGACAAGACCTCTGATCATATTTCAAAGAATGTTGTCACTTTTAACTCTCCCTTACTGAAATCGTTTTCTAGAGCTTTCTTCTGACTGTTATGTCAGGAACACCTGCTAAAATGGGAAAAAACACATTACTATAAGTATTAAAAATAAGTAAAATGTGACAACTGAGAACGTACATTCTGCAAGCTCAGTCTATATCTGAGGAAGAAGTTGTACAATTTACAGCTCAGCATTGTTCAGCATTATCACTTTATTACTTCCTTATCCCAATTTATTAGGTTATTAACTCAGAAGATTCTCACCACGATCCTAAACAGTACAGTGCACCTTCAGACATCCTCACAGCTCCATGGCCTGTTTTGAAAGGCACAGCCTTGTTATGGACAGCAGCTCAGCCAGTGCCATGCCTTTTCATATTGCAGGTTGGCATGACACAATCCTCCCACTCCAGAGACATGGGCACAGCTCACTCCACCCAGGAGGATGATATGGGCCAGGCAGCTCAGTTTAAATGTCATTTTGATAAAAGCATCAAACTAAAGATCGTAGTGCAGCTCCATGAGGCGTTTCCATGAGCGCAGATCCTGCCTTTTGGCCTAGAGCTGCGTCAGGTCCCAGAGCTCGGCAGGGGATTGGCAGCCATGGATGGACATGGCCTCACCATCAGGACAAGCCCTTGGGCTGCACTCACAGACATTCGCCCCAGAAGCCTCACAGAGATGCAGGGGATTGAGCAGCCTTCCTAAATCAGAGCATTGTTTCAATTGTTTCAGTCTCCAGGAATTTAGACTTAAGAACTGTGCCATTTAAGGCAAACTGAAAGGGATGATTTTCCAGGAGTCTCACTGGGCAGGTGGTGGGAAGAGGCTGGGAGAGTAAGGGAGGGCAGAAGCGGGTGCAGTGAGGGTGAGGTCTGGCACTGTTGTTCGCAAAATCGGATTCATTACACGGTGGGCAATAAGCCAATAACTACACACTTGAGAGAGATATTATCTATCATGGGTGCTCGGTGGTATTTCACAAATCAAGCACGCCAACTATCAAAACTTTTCATTATTTATACATTTTAGCAAACAAAGGTATTAATATTCATTGGTTACAAGTTACATAGTTCTCTTCTTAATTAGTATTGTATCTTCTATTGGTTAATGATTCTCTTGCTTCTCATGTTAATTAGTCCACAGGCTCAGTCTTTCTCTTCTTTTGAGTCAGTGGGTTTCTTGAGTTGGTGGCCGTGAATCAGTGGTTGCCACCTCCCACTGACAGAATTACCTTTCACATAGTCGGAGCTGATTTCAGCACAGTTGCTGAGTTGTCTTCATTAGTTTCTTCCTTATCTTGGGACTTCTGCCAGATGTCTTTGTGGCCCATAAATATTGCATTCTTTGCATCCACTATGAGTGATACATCCTTCTTTCCAAGCTTTGTTAACCTCCCCCTGGGCTGAGATCATTGAAATACATCCAGCCCTAAACCTTAACAAGGCAATTCTACCAACAAGTAATTTGTCTTTCTGACACCCGGACATCACTTAGAGATTGCTTGTTAGCTGCTATCTTATAGTCTTAAGCTGAGCAAGGGGAGATTTAGGTTGAACATTAGGTTGTATTTCTTCACAGAAAGGGTGCTTGGGAATAGGAATGGATTGCCCAGAGAGGTAGTGGAGGCACCGTCGCTGGAGGTGTTTAAGGAAAGACTGAATGTTGCACTTGGTGCCATGGTCTAGTTGACATGGTGGTGTTGGGTCACAGGCTGGACTCGATGATCTCAGAGGTCTTTTCCAACCTAATTGATTCCGTGATTCTGTGATCCCTTTTTCACCGATTAAATCGCCTTTCTTGCTGGTTAGCTTTGAAAGCACACAGAGACCAAACGTCAGAGGACGCCCTTTCTGAAGAGACCGTTCACACGTTCCACGTTCGGCCGCGGCGCGGGCGGCTGAGGGGAGCCCGCGTCCCTGCGGGGCCGGGCCGTGCCCGCCC
>VZRE01015491.1:66871-107204 GCA_013396775.1 Cephalopterus ornatus | reverse complement strand
CCGGCGGAGCCCCCGGTAGCGGATGGCGGGGTTCTAGGGCTGGTATCGGGGCGGGGGAGCTCCGTCTGGGAGGGTGGCGTGTCCCAGACCGAGCCTGCGTGGCCTGTGTCGGGAAGGGAAGGGCCGTGCTTTGTGCGAGAGGGGATGATCCCGCTTGGCTTTACCTGTAAAAAACCTCATCTCCATCAACTCTGTGCAGACATCCATCCTGCTTGTAGGTTTGGTTTCACTAAGTCAAGGGGTGTGTTCCTTTAGAACTCTACCTGAGTTTCCCCCGCGGACAATATCAGAAAAGACACTTTTCTTTTAAATTGGGGAAGATTTAGATTATTTGCATTTGATGTATGTGCGGCACCAGTTACGCTGCCTCCTGTGGCGTCGCTTCAGAGTATTGATGCTCACTGTTCTGGTTTTACAGGGCTGTAACGACAGTGAAGAAGACATGTTTGGTGACTATGACAGCTTCTGTGGAAATGATTCTTTGCTAGCTCAAGTGGATGACATCGAACACAAGTACCTGCAGGATAAAAACATGGGTGTGAAAGCAGCTGGAGAAATCACAGTTGGGAGTCTTCAGTCAGGAGTTCACCAGAAAAAACAGGACAACTTCTCTGCCTCAGAAGAGGCATCTATCCTTAAAGCTGACAGAGAGGGTCCTGCTTGCCAAGTGCATGACAGAGACCTGGTGGATGGCAATAGAGAACAAGTTGAATCTCTTTTAGACGACTTGCCGTCATCACAACTTTTGTATTTTGAGAAAGTGGATGAACTTCCTGCTGCTTTTAGGACATCTCTAGACTCAAAAGGGAGGAGTGAATGTGTGAATTCTTCCTCGGACAAAATCAGGAGCCCATCGTCTTTCTGTGCTGATGCTGAGTGCAGGAACAGACATGTGGACTTTTCCTCGGACTCTAAGTGTGCTTTATCAAAAACCGAGAGTCTTAAAGATCATCTGAAAAGTGCTATGACTGGAAATGCCAAAGCCCAGACTCTGCAGGTCTCTAAGACCAAGCAGCTTAAAGAAGCTGTTTTATCTGAAGAGATTTTTGTTGCTAGGAAAGCTATTGAATCTTCTTCTGTTGATATAGGCCCTTTTTATGGACTACCTAGCAAAGTTAAAGATTTATTCAGACAACTTCGAGGGATTGAAACACTTTATGGTAGTGTAACTAATGCTTTATTGGAAAAAATTGCTAATGGAGTGTTGTCTCTTTCCTCATTACCCTGTAAAAATATTTAAGGTAATTTTTGATGTAAACCATGTTGGAAGGTAGTTGTTTTGTTTTTGTAAATGGCTGTCTTGGTGTTTTACATGGGTGGAAAAGGTTTATGTGGCTTTTAGAATATACTGTGGAAGGCTCCACCACTGAAGACTTCTAGTGGTTTATTGAGGAAAAATCCTCAAACACTGGGCTTAAAGTATTCCATGGGAAACACAGGCATTTCGCTGTTGGCTAACATGCCCCTGGGATTGCTAATGGTTCCTTTTTCATTTTTCAGAGTGGCAGCATGATTGCTTAATGTTAGAATCTCTACAGCAAAGAAAGAACTTAATATACTCGTTGCCAACCAGTGGTGGCAAAACACTGGTAGCTGAAATAATGATTCTCCAAGAACTGCTCTGCAGGCAGAAGGATGTTCTCATGATCCTGCCATATGTTGCCATTGTCCAAGAAAAGGTCTGGATACAGTGTTTCTGATACTGCGTTGTTTGAACATAGGTGTCATTACCTTGTGGCTTGGCTGGTTTTCAGCAAGCTCCCTGATTTTTATGAATATGTGGTGGTGAGTGAAGTGAGCGACTCCTCCTAGATGCTGCACTGAGGGTCAGTAATTCTGTAGTGGAACAGTCATAAATCATGAGGGGAGAATGCTGAGTTATAAAGTAAATTTGATATGTATATATTTGTATGTAAAGTGAATTTTAAAATAATGGTGCTTTTTTTTGATGTTTTATATGGTTCTGCAGCCCGAGAGCTGAGCTGTCCAACTTGCTAAAGAAATGGTCTTGAAATAAAAGCTGTCATTTTTTGGTATAAAGGGAAAGTTAATTTTAGAGAACAGATGAAACACAACCTGATATATGTTGCAGACACTTCAGTTTTGCAGCTGGAGTAGGCAGTCCTAGCTAATGTGTTTTCACTAATTCAAGCCATTGATTGTGGTGTGAGTTGATTATTTGTATGTTGAGCTCTTGAGGCAGCTCTGAAATCCAAAATGAGCATGTGTTTGTTCTCTGATTGATATCTTTTTTTTTTTCCTTGCAGATTAGGGGTTTATCAAGTTTTGGGATAGAACTGGGTTTCCTGGTTGAAGAATACGCAGGAAGTAAAGGAAGATTTCCACCAATCAAAAGGAGAGTAAAAAAATCTCTTTATATTGCTACCATAGAAAAAGGACATGGTCTGGTGAATTCCTTAATCGAAACAGAAAGGATCAGTGACCTTGGTCTGGTTGTAGTAGATGAGGTATGACACAAGACTTACTCAGATTTATCATGTATTACATATTTCTAATATACAATAATTAGCAAACAGTAGTTCTTTGCTTGGTTTTGCTTTGAGTGTTCATCATGAAATTACTACTACTTAACTAAGTTTTTTCTGTATTGGTACATAATCCTCTAATATTGAAAGTTACTTTTCTCCAACTGAAGCAGTTGTTGCTGTATCAGGATGATTCTATATAGAGAGATCTACTGTGTTAGTGTTCGATGGTGAATTCCTTAATAACTACTTGTCAATTAGACATCTGTAACAGATTGCAGAAAAGCATAAATAATTTTAGTTGTATGGAATGTATTTCATGAATCCCAGAACGTAGCTCCTAAGTGTGAAACCATGTGCCTTTGTGTCTGGTATGAATAACAACTCAATGGAAAATTAGAAAAAAAAAAAAAGGGGGGAAAAAGAAAAATATCAAGTAACATTTGGCTGTAAGAATTGCCCCTTATTCTGCTTTTTAGTGGTGTAGCTGAGTTGTGCTACTAAGGGTTGATTGTGGCGTTAAATAACACGTATTGGAGGGCTGTTAAATTCATGGAGTGCCTCAGGCTGACAGACCTTACTTTAGCACAGGAGCTTCTAAACAGAAGGCAGCCGGAGCATTAAATTCTGCTCTTTTCTGGGAGCTGCCTGCTAGAAATTTTTCTACTCTAAGTGTTGATTAAAACGCATTTTGTTGAAAATTGCTTTTGACTGGTGAATACGAATATCTCCACACTCACTGTTTACTCTCAGGAGTTAACTGTTTGGGTCATTTATGGACTAGTTAAATGGAAGGTAGATCTTGTCTACATTTGATCTTGATTCTTAAATGTTGTTTCATTGAGGTTGTACTTCTGGAAGTAGCTTAGAAGTCAAAATTTACAAGCGGAAGTCCAACAAAGGATCCTGTAGTATTTGGTTAGGTCTACATAATTTGATGGGGATATTTTAGGTTGCGGGTTTTTTGCTGTTGTGTTTTGGGGGTTTTTTTTTTTTTTAGAAATACTCTTAGGAACATTTTTGCATTTTCTTTTTCCCTTCTGTGCACAGCTGCATATGCTTGGTGAGGGAAGTCGTGGAGCAATACTGGAAATTACTCTTGCGAAAATCCTTTACACCAGTAGTAAGTCATGGCTGCAGTTAATGTTATTAACATACTGTAGTGGTGGCATCTCTAGGGAGGCGTCGTCATACTTTTGCTTTCTGGATTTGTGGTGTCCTGGCTGCTTTTGAAAAACATGCCATGACTCCATGCGGTAATGGTGTTCATTGACCCTCTAACGACGGGCCGGGTGTTCTTGAAGCTTTTTTGATACTCCTCTGCAAAGTCCTGAGTATTGTCAATTGTCTTCTATTTCTTTGTAGGAGCCCCTAACCATTCCAATTAAATGCTCTTTTTCTATGTTTACATCTCGGGTAGTATTTCGTAGCGAAGTTCCCCCTTCAATCTGGCTGCTTTGGCATTTAGGAAAGACTAACGATGAGAAGCAGGCCTGTGAATTAATTGCTGAGCGGAAGTGTTAAAAATGGGTCATGTGACAATAAATTCATCTCAACCTGTGTTCTGCAGAAAACACACAAATCGTTGGAATGAGTGCAACTTTAAATAATGTTGGAGACCTGCAGAAGTTCCTGCGAGCAGAGTACTACACCAATAATTTTAGACCGGTCTGTATACAAGATACCATAGACTAGTGAAGAAGATATTTGGCTATAAAATTACAGTAAATCCGTTTAGGATTGTATCACAGCTTTTTTGGCTTAATTTCACAGTATAGTGTAATATAATCCCTTCTGTTGCTTGCAGTTGTTAGCAATACAATAAATTTCACTATGCACTTATAAATGCACAAATGGAAGAACCTTTATATTGTCCTGTTAAGACATTTGTGTCATTTTAACTAAACCCAATTTCTAAATTACAGCTCCTGTGATAAATCAGTTCTTTTGATGTAACTAGAATCTCTACTACTGGTGCTTGTGTGCTGTCAGGACAATGGTCTGTTAATAGTTCATGGGATACAATATTTATCATTCTTCACCATGATTCAATGCCTTATCAAAGGCAGACAATTAAAACAATTAACTTCTCTAAAAAATTCTTGATGGGGTGAACAGTGTGCTTGCTTATAAGTATGTATGTGTCATGGGATGCTTAGAGAAAAGCTTTAGCTGTACGTAAGCAATAGCTTGAAAGTAAACTTAGTGATTTAACTGAAGTTTCTGTTTATGATTTCTATCTTGCTAGGTAGAATTAAAGGAGTATGTGAAGATACGAGACACCATTTATGCAGTTGACGGCAAAACAGAAAATGGCTTTACGTTTTCACGTCTCCTTAATTTCAAGGTAAAAAAACAAAGTGCTTATAGTTTCCTTGAACTGTTTATGAATTTATGAAAATTTATGAAATGTATTGTTATGCATTTATTATTTTTTTTAATAGGCCTTTTACTAGAGAAATTGCTTAAACGTGATAGTTCATTTGTAGTACCTGTGAGAAAGAAAATGGTAGGCTTTGGGAAGGAAAAAGGCCTTAAAATACTGAACACTTAACTTGATTTTCACTTCATTTTCACTCTTTGAGGTAGGAGCTTTTTCAGTATTTTGACATGTGAAGAGTAATGGGTTTGAGTATTTTAGACACCCAATGCTTTATGTTTTGGGGTAAATTTTCTCAATGGTTCATCACTTAAGACAGTACTGAAAGAAGATACTTTTTTGAGGGTTTTCCAGCTTATTGCTGGCTTGTAGGGATTCATTTCAACCTTTACGAAGAAAAATGTGTCTTATGGTAGACTGCCAGTATCACAGTATTACTATGGTGTTGCTAAAAGAAAATGAAGTATTAAGAGGAAAAAGCAAACAATTTGATTTGTCCATCCATGTGTCCCTGAGTCCAAGCTAGATGTGTTAATAAACTCTTTCAAGTGAGAATTGGAAGAAAAGCTTATTTTTCAACTTCTTGCAATTGTGCCACATTAAATTAAATGTATTAAGTGTATAAATGTATTAAGTGTATTTTAGCAAAGGTTGAGAACAAGTATTACTTAAGTATTACATACTTAGGTTATGACTTATTGACAAATATTTAACTTAGAAATTCTGTCTTTATTGTAGTATTCCAGTTATCTGGAGAAAGCAGATCCTGACCACATCATTGCACTGGTTACTGAAGTTATTCCTAATTATTCCTGCCTAGTCTTTTGTCCCACTAAAAAGAATTGTGAAAATGTGGCTTCAATGGTGTGCAAGTACCTCAAGAAGTAAGTGTTTGTCGTGGAGTCTTTTTTAAATTATTTATATCGAATAAAGGATTTATTGTCACTCGTATGCACATGACTTTCCCTGGTGATTAGAAGTAAATACTTTGACCATGGAATCATATGAAGTTGCTAACTGCATACGTGACAGCAAAATGTGAAAGGCTTATTAAACAAAAGTTTTTTTTTTTTTTAAATTCTTACTTTTAAACCAAACTAGTTGAAAAATGGTTATCAAAGGAGAAATGCTAAAGAAAAAAGGAAAAGCATACTAAATTAATTTACCTTTGTGTCCCTTTTGCACTGGTTTCTGCAAGCTTAGAAAACAAACATTTTTCTTTATAGCCCTGTATTTGGTCATGTATGTTATTAGTCATTTGAGTATCTCTGTTCTATGCCCACTTTGTGAATCTAAGTTGTAAAACCTAAACCAGACTTAATTAATAAAGACAAGAAAGTAAGACTTAAGTTTGGTTTCCTTTAAATGTGATTTGATCAACTTGTAATGGTCTAGCAAAGTTAAATTTTACGTAGAAAGAAAATATATTAAAATAAACAAACCTGCTCCCTTGCTATCAAAATTGAAACAATTTTTAAATGTACCTATAATCTTCACTACTGGCCCTATTTCCTTCTTTGGTGCACTCAATACCCACACACAATGAATATTTAATCCCTTCTGTGCCTGTGCTTATAAACCAGAAGAGAGTTCTATTGCAACTAAATCAGTCCTGTGTATTGCTGTTTTAAAATTACTGAAAATAACTGTTTCTCCAACCCAGATATTAGAGGAATGGATAATGAACAGAAATAGACAGTAAGCAAGTTTCTTGATTTTTATATTTTTTTTTTTTTTGGTTAATGGTTGGTCAAAGTCTAAAGAAATACTTCTCTTCCTCCAAGAGAATTTAGAGCTCACAGGGAGAAAGAGAAACAAGCTCTCATCGAGGACCTAAAGAGTATTGGAAATGGAACTGTCTGTCCTGTTCTGAAGCAAACAATCCCTTTTGGTATTGCCTATCACCATGGTGGCCTTACAACTGATGAAAGAAAAAGCATAGAGGAAGCATATTCTTCGGGTGTCCTGTGTCTACTCGCTTGCACAGCGACTCTGGCTGCTGGAGTCAACTTGCCAGCTAGAAGGTTCATAACCAAAACATATTCCATTTTCTTAAATAGATTTTTGCTTTGTAAAAAAAATTTGCTTTAATAAGTTGGAAATACCAGTGCTATTTAAAGCGTGTCTCTGCTTTTACTAGCAACTTGGAAGTATAAGGGATTTTGTGCTCGACTTGGGACACAAGACTGCCAAGTTTTTATGTAGGAAATGTGAGTCAGTAGCAAGTCCCTCAGAATGCATAGCTGAAGAGCACGTACCTAAATGAAATAAGGAAATTTTAACAAACTGAAGAAATATTTCTGTATTTTAATAATGTTATTCAGGAGTATAGTGGTTTCTTTAGAATTTGACATGAGAACAGTTAAATTGGAAAATAAATCTTTTCTAAAGAGTTAGTTTGAATGTGTTTTAAAACAAAAATGTGTTATCTTTTCATGTACAAGTGCTGTACTCTGTATGACCAGAGGCTATTTGCTAAGAGTCCACTTCTTTGTGCATGTATGTTGGAATTCTGAGGGAAGAAACAAAATTCATATGGACAAGTGTTGTCTTTTTAGCTTAACTGATGTATGGTCACTGTTGCTTGTGTTTTTCTGTAGGGTTTATTTTATATCTCAGTGATTTTCATCTTAAACTCAGGCCTAAGAGTACAAGTAAAAACTAGTTTCAAAGGTTTTGAAAAACATAATGAACATGGCTTTACCATGTAAATAAACCTGAAGTTGTTAAATGGTTTGTATCTGATTTACACATCTTTTCAAAGAGGTGCATTTGATTTTTATTAGTTACTAGGTAAGAATGAATTTGTACCATTCTATTGCTGCTTTAGTAATTTGAGTATAAAGTATAACTTATTAAAGGCTTCTTTACAGGGTTATTCTCAGAGCTCCTTACGTTGCTAATGACTTCCTGAAGAAGAACCAGTATAAACAAATGATTGGCAGAGCTGGTCGAGCTGGTATTGATGATGCTGGAGAAAGTATTCTCATAGTGCAAGAAAAAGACAAACACTTGGTAATATTTACACAACTGTTGGTAATTTGAATTGTTGTGCTGGTGGAATAAACAGGAGGAGCTGAGCTGCCTGGCTTAATTTTTGTTCACTTCTTAATGTTGCAAATATTTAGCTTACATAATAATACCTTTAAACGACCTTTATGTGGTTTGTTTTCAGATCTGAACTGTAAAATTTAGATGTTTACACTTATTTTCTTTATGAGCCGAATCATGCATATCAGTGTTTTTTTAAAGTGTAAAATTAATGCGTAAATATTTCCCCTGTACAAATATATTTTTTGCTCTTTTTAGGTTAAGGATTTAGTTAACAGTCCTTTGGAGAATTGTTACAGCAATTTGCTGCTGGAGTTGACCAAGGGAATGCAGAGCCTGTTGCTGTCTTTGGTCGGACTGAAGGTATCAGTTAACTCTTCTCTGTGAGTAACTTACGCCCTTGGGAATGCGAAGAAAATGTTGCCTGTTGATTCTGTAGGGGAAAAAAAAAGCAAACTTCTTAAACACATGGACTTGAAACTTCAGGACAGCTTTCGATCAGATAAGAAGGACAAAGGTTTGATTAGTCTTTGCTTAATAGCTGAGTTAAATAAGATCATGTAACGTGACAGTTTCCTTATGCGTAAAAGCAAAAATGGCATCTACCTTATTGTACAATACAGTATTAATATTTCTATCTCTGATACTTGATTCAAATAGAAACAGTGGAAACAAATTAACATGATGCAATAGCTCAAATAATAGACCAGATGGAGAGCAGTCCCATCAGATCCTCCATAGACTGCCTGTTGTTCTATTTGTTGCCATGTATTTCTATAGAAACACATCAACAGGATATCAAACTTCTTCTGTATTTGGTAAATTTTTTCCTATATCTCATGAAATTATAACTTCCAAAACGCTAATCACTTCCAAAACTGTTGCAGATAGCAATTACCTGTGAGGAGGTCAACCATTTTATGTGCGGTACGTTGCTGGGTGTTCAGCAGCAGCTGCTGGCTAAAGAGAAGAGCCTCTCAGAGATAATTAAAGATGGACTAGAAAATCTAATAGAGAAAGGACTCCTAAAAGGAAGAATATCTGAGGAGGACCACAATTCCAAATGTATGCTAACAATCACACCGTTGGGAAAAGCTACATATAAAGGTGAGGCTTTTTTTTTCATTCTTATTGTAATCTGTATATTTCAGCCTTATCTCACTTTGGTCTTTTTTCCCATCCTCAATCTGAAACTGCAATGAAAAATAAGTTGTAGACAGACAGTTTTACTGATTGATGTGCTGAACTGAAAATGGGAATGAACAAGTAGCACATGACTGAATGGGATGGGAATGAAGTGTAATAATATTGATCCCAGTGGGAGCAAAACCAGAAGTATACCCCTAAAAAAATTACTTAAAGAATTGATTTAGTGGTTGTGATCAAAGTGCTCAGGACCTCATTTTATAATTCATTGTTACGAACAGTCGTTGTGAACTGAGGGATTTCTTGACTAGAGAGAAGCTTAAGGTGGAAAATGAGCACGTGACGTGTAAACCAATTGTAATAAAGAGGAGAACATATCAGGAAGTTCTGTTTTCCTGGCATAGCATAAAGATTTTGGGGTATGGAACGCGACTGGAATAGGATGAATCTGAAAGATTCCTTTAATCTGCCACATTATTGCAGGATTTCATTAAAGCCAAGGCATTTCACAAACACTCCAAAACCACACAGAGCAGACATACAAGAGGCCTTTCCTCAGTTTTTTTTCACTGCTCATGTTAGGTTAGAACACTTATTCAGGTTACAGTTATTTCTCTTCAATTCAGACAGCATAACAAGCTTTTGTGAAAGATAAAGATAGTATTGACTATGTTAAAATCTACTGCACTTGACTGTGTGCCTGTTTATAATTGCAATGCACCGTTCGCTTATTCTAGGATCTGTAGACTTGGCATACTGCAATCGTCTGTACAGGGACTTGAAGAAAGGTTTGGAGGGGCTAATTCTTGAGAGCAATCTTCATCTTCTGTATCTGGCAACTCCCTATGATATGACTTCCAGCTGTAGCCCAGATTGGATGATATACTTGAGACAGGTGAGAATTTGCTAGCAAACGTGCATTTGGGCGTACAATAATCCTGCTTATTAAATAGGCAGTGTTTATATGCATAGGAAATGCAGCTACTGGGGTAGCAAGGTAATGAAAAGATGTGCTATTTTATTTTCAGAGGCAGGGCGGAACTGCTTTCCTGTGCTGCATAAAAATCTAAATTCTCTTCTGTATCTGTAATATTTTACCCTGTTTGGGGAAAACTGTGGCATGAAGCGTATCTCTTGAGTTGCCAGTACTCTGAAATCCTGCCTCTTACCTTGGTGCTTGCATTGCCATTGCCAAAGTCTGGTTTATCTTAAACAAGACTTTCCTATTGTTATATGTAGCCACATCATTGTAATCGTGCAAGAAAACCACTATTAAATTAATCAAGAGCCGTATTTGCCTTCTGATGCTCATTCATTTATATGGGTAATCTAAGGAGCAAAATCCACTAGAGATTTATAACCACTGTTTGATATGTGTAATGATGAGTCTAATACTAAACTCCAGTCATGATTGTAACTCTTGCACTGTGGCCAATACTTTTCCTACAGACTGTGTTTGTGTCAGCCTTAGCAGCACTGCCCTCGCTCTAGTCTCGCATGCTTTGTAAGATCTCCCCATAATTCAACTATTCCATTTTCTGTAAAGTGTTGTGTACTGTGGGAGCACTTAAATTTATTTATTTATTTTTAAAATGAGGCATTCAGAGAGGGACATTTACAGATAATCCAAATAAGTGGGCAAAGAGACTGCAGATCTGACTGTATAGTGACTACAGTACTAGTCCACTGACTACTCTATAGAGGTACTGAAAAACATTCTTTCACTGTAAATAATACCCTTTTTTCCTGTAATATTGAAGAGAACTAAACATCTGAAAATTCTTTGTGAAATTTTATTTTAGTTCAACCAGCTAAGTGCTGCAGAGCAAAAAGTAGCAGATATTGTGGGAGTGCCTGAAAGCTTTATTACAAAAAAGGCTTCTGGTCAAGCCATCAGAAAGGTAGGCTGGAGATTTCTCATACCTAAGATGACTGTTTAGTAATTTTATTTGATTATTTACAAATTCTAGATTATTTTTCTGCTAGTGTTCTCTATTGCTGTTCTAATTATTTAGATTATTTAGATTTCTAATTATTTCTTTTAACCTCAGTGGTTGGTTTTCTTAATGTTTAATGTCTTTGGGTATAATATGGAAATGTTTTAGAGCCGTGAAGAAGTAGAGAGATGAAAAGAATTTCCTTGCAGTACTAACAGAAAATCTGCAGTTTGACATGAGCTCTGAATTTTAGCTTGTTTTACTCCTAGAATGTGGACAGTGCCGTGGTAAACAGGCTCTACCTGGCGTTTGTCCTTTATACCCTGGTGAAAGAGACCAATATATGGAATGTTTCAGAGAAATTTAATCTGCCCCGAGGATATGTGCAAAATCTCCTTAATTCTGCCGCCTCGTTCGCCTCCTGCCTTCTACACTTCTGTGAGGTAGTATGTTAAATGAATGGAAATAAATCCTTTGCTATTCGTTTTGCAAAACCTGCAGTTTTGTCCTCTTACTTTAGAACTGAACACGGGTGTTGTAGTTCACCTTTCCCTTGCAAAACTGTTTTTGCGCCTTTCCCGTTCAAAATTATTTTCCCTGTTGAGAAAAGCAGCCTTGTACAGTCATATTTCTGATACTAAATAAACAACTGTCAGTTTTACCTTTCTCTTGGAAATAAGGCCATCTGGTTGTGGAATGTCAGCTCAGGAAAACAGTTGGCTTGTTCTCTTGGGTTTCTTTCCTCTACTGAAATAATGCATTGCTTGTCCTTCAGAACTGCCCCAACCTTGGAATATTCAGCTAGAGTGCTGAATACAACTCTGCAATTGGCTGAAAGGATAATTAGAAATAACACCCTGTCCAAAAGCCAAATATATACTTGTTGCCATAGCACAGTTTTTATCAGCCATATCCCCCAAGTACAGAACTTAAGATCTGATTTTTAGCGATCTCTATCTTTGCAGGAGTTGGAAGAATTCTGGGTTTATAAAGCCTTGCTGACAGAACTGACCAGGCAGCTGACATACTGTGTTAAGACAGAACTGATCCCTCTGATGGAGGTAGCTGGGGTTCTAGAGGTTAGTAAACGTGGCTTCGTGAAATTTTTCAGTGTGAACTTGTATGCTTAATGTTACTGTGCCTTTCAAGTATATCTGGAAGATCAGGCTAGTTTGTTACTGAGAATTCAGCAAAATGCAGATATTCCACAACAGTGTGGAGGTTGGGGGAAAAGTGGTCTGTTGGGGAATATGAGCTGGAGCCAATAATGTTTTGCTTTTGGCCGCTGCCACAGCAACAGTGAAAATGTTCTATTTGGACAATAATTTAGCTGCATACTCAGTCGGAAAACAGAGTCCAGGTTTCTTTTGTGGTAAGAATTCTTCAGTTCGTAGGAGTGAAGAGGAATCAGAATTTACATATTTAAATTAGAAGATCCTCACGGAAATATGTGAAGTCCTATTGGGAACTTAGGCTTTTGCAAATCACTTGCAGTGCTGCATGTACTTTAAATAAGAAATTTAACCAGTTTCTGAATCAAAGATCCCTATTAAAGTAGAAGATCCTTTGGGGCTTCAGTCCAAGGTTATACTATCTGCAAAATGATTTAATTTGCCTGTTCAGCCTATTATAGAATCAGTTTGTCAGGAAACCATTGAATTTAGTGGCAATAAGGTTTTATTCTCAAAAGCTGAATGCTGAAGACTTGAAATCTAATCAGCTGTTGCGGTTTTTTATATATATCAAATTTTTTGAAAAAGGTAAGTAGTAATTTTTTCATGGCTCACTCCGTGTGACACCATTTCTATGTAAGGCCAAAAACTGCCTGGACAGCATGATTCTGATGAAGTTGTATTTTAAAGGGACCCTTCAAAAAAAATTATTGTTATAACCAAGGTATATCTGCCCTGGAGTTAAAACTATACCGACAGCTGATATTTGTAGCCGGTAAACTGTCCTGAACAGATGTGACTTGCTTAGATTTTTGTGGAGGAGATGATAGAATCAATCTTGAGAGTATTGTCATGAAAGAGAATTGTTTCTTGCATATTTACTTGCGCAGTTTTCAAAGAGCAATCTAAACCCTCTTCATGAGATTTAAGTAATTTGTGGGGGAGGATTCTGTGTTATTTGGCATACTGTGCATATAACAGCCAAACAGGACACAGGAAATACTTGTTGGCAATTAGTGGATACTTCTGGTGAAATTAATGACACCTATTTGACATCAATGAACATGCATGGAGGAAGATTATATATTGTAAGCTATTACATGTAGGATGCTAAAAGACCCCATATAAGCCGTCAAATAAACGCCTTTCTAGTCCTTGTTGTCTTTAAAAGAGGTGAGGGGGGAAAAAAACCCAAAAGGTAATTAACCAAATGTTTGTTCATCAAATGAGCATTTATTTCATAACTCAGCCCTGGGCATGATACATTACTCCACTGCTAGTGTAGAAATGCATTTTAATTTTAACTTTATAAAGTTCTAGCATTATTTGTTTTGCAAAAGAAATTTCTTTGCCCTGAGACCCTCTGTTAAGCAAATACTGCTTGGCTGCCTTACATAGGCAACAGGATCAGAGTCAAAAGAAGTAGATAATGCCCACCCCCTTACACTGGTGACAAACAAATTCCAGATAATTACTTCCTGTGATGTGCATCTCTCCTATATATGTTGGTTCACAGCCATGACTTTGCACAAAATTGGAGAAATAAAAAAGATAATTTTTCCTTTAGCATTACATTATTTATAAGCTTGAAACATGAAAGTGTAGCCTCTTCTGGAATTTTATAAAAGCTCTCTCTGTTCTGTAAAAATTCAGTGAAAAAACTTCTGTTAAAATCAGCCCTCCTTTCACTTAGACACCTCCAAAGAATGTGAAACAGTTGTCGCTGCCAGTGACAGTGAATGCAGAAAACCTGATAACAAGAGAAGATGGGCAGAGTCAGTATCATCTAGGCTCAGAAAATAAAGGGTTCCTAAGAGCTGTGTGAAATTGTTGGGGAGGTAAATCTTACCGGTAAAAAGCTGTGCTTTTGAGGAGTAAAGATTCTCAGTGAGTGTTCATATTAGAGAACAGAGAATTGGACTGATACACAGAATTAAATATTTGAGGTTGGTGCAGAGATTGGCACTTAACAGTAATTCTTACTGCCTGTTCTAATAATCTAACACAATTCTGTACTTTCAGGCAAGAGCAAAACAGCTTTATAATGCAGGGTACAAAACTTTAGCACACTTGGCTAATGCAAATCCAGAAACTCTGATAAAGATGATTGAGCACTTGTCACGACGTCAAGCCAAACAAATTGTTTCATCTGCAAAGGTAAGCTAGAAACAAAGTTATAAAAACCTGCTTCAGAACTCCAGTATGTCAACAGTGGATGTTTGAATGACATTAAAAGTGAAGGATTCAGTTTAGTAATTAGTGGATATTTGTGATCCAAATACTGATCTGTAATAAGAACAACATGTTACGTACGGCATAGTGCCAAGTTGTGCTCCTTCTCAGAGGGGGAGCCAAGGGCAAAAATGTTTGACAGCTTGTCTGATGAAATACAGGAACTAAATGACTACACTGGTGTTCCTGCTGAGTCCTTGTAAGTGGAAATGCTTGATTCTGCCAATATCTCAGGACCTACCTTACAGAAATACTTGTGGCCAGTATTTTCAGGATTGTAGAAATGTAAACCAACAAGGCATAGGGTTAACCTGACCTATGTAGTTGGTTTTGTCATGCCCTGTTATTCTTTCCTTCCTTTTTCATTTTGAATATGCATCATGAGAAGGGCCTTCAGTTAATATCTGCCTCTAAGGTACCCTTAGTGCCTTTGGCACACATAAATAAACAAAAGGAAAGGTTCTGTAAAAAACACTGAGTTGTGTGTAAACAAAAAATACAGGAAGTACTTCATTTATCAATGGTAGCATTTTCTCTCCTCTATCTCCATTAATTATCTGCTGTTACAATGGTATTGGCTTCATGTTGGATTCTGCTGAAAGAACAGGCTTTTGGTGAAGTAAGGGAATGAAGAATGAAAGGATGGGGGGTTGGTGTCAAATTGAGACGATCAATAAGTCTTGGTTTGTATATTCTCATGGAGTAAACATAGTAACTTTGAGGCTTATGCACTTAAAAGGTCACGTTTGTTTAATGTTGTTGCGGGCTTCTTGCTGCCTTTTTTTTTTCCTTATGCTGCTGTGTGAGCCAAAAGAGAGGGACATATGCAGATTCCTCATCCAGATCGGCGCCAAATCCAACAATCTAGCTTACAGTTATGCTCAGATATTAAATTAATGGAGTTTTCTCTAACTGGGAAATTAGAAGAGTGCTTGCGCGGAGGCCTGTTCATCCCCAGCTGCCAGCAACAAACAGCTCAGGGCAGAAGATGAAACAGTTGCCGATACTGGGAGTCCTCTCTGTCTGGTGCAAAATGCTGTAGTAAGAAATTTCATATAAAGCAAGAGATTGGCAACTTGTCAGGCACAACTTAAAAATGTTTATTCCAATGTGGAAAATAAATGTTTAAGGTTAAAAATGTTCCTTAATAGTTACAGACAAAACTGTTTATGTTCTGTAAATTTTATGTACTGTGGCAGAATTGAGAAAACCAGCTGTGTACTCTATGAATTTTTGTGTGACTGCATTTTATATGGGTGTACACTAATCAGTAAGACATGTTGGTAGTAGTACTTGTGCACAAGTTAGTCCTTTGAGGCAAAGGTCCTGTGATCACTGTGGTCCTGTGAGCAGCAGCAGAGATCTTTCACAGACCAGGTGCAATTCTGGAAAGAAACATTGGTGTTTTAACCTAACAATTACAGCGAATGCTTGTATTTGTTTTCTAATTTTTGTTTGTTTGTTTTTGTCACTGTAGATGCTGCTGACTGAAAAAGCTGAGGCTTTACAAGGAGAAGTTGAAGAACTCTTAAAGGTGCCTACAGATATCCCAGGGACCCACTGACCAACTGTCATGAAGGAAAATCATGTCCAAAATTTGGATATTTTAAAATTTTTAACTTTCCTGTGTAAAGCTGCTGCAATGTAATAAATATTTAATATCTTTTGTATACCACAATTTTGTGTGAGTTCTGAGTTCAGAATGCTTCTTGGAAAGTTGGCTTCATTTGAATGGTTGGATTATGAACCTCTTGAGCAATAGGCTGGAGTCAGAAGGTGTGATCTTAAATCATTCCTGCTTTCAGACATAGCCCTAGGAGTGCTTTGGACATTGGACTAACTGCCTGGTGTGTACTTCTGCCGGGAGCTTAGGTTCACAGTTGACTTAAATAATATCTTTATTTTGGATATTCCCTTTAGGACACACGGGCTTGAGTGAGCTATTCCAAAATTCCTACTTGCAGGATTCTCTGTTCTCTAGGTATAGCTAATGGAAGGAGAGAAATAGAGCTGCAATTCTTAACAAAGAAGCTGTCCCAGAGTTGTGAAAGAAATTGTAAATGACGCCTAGTTTAAACCTTCTTAAAAGATGCAAATATCAAACTCATATTCAGCCTTTGGCCATTCCCTGAAATAATTTTTTCAGGATGCTTCTGTAGCTGTCTTCCAAACAAAAAGTTTACTTTTTTTTTTAATTACTTACTTAAATGTAAAGACTAGTGAAGTTGAAGTCTTGAAGAACTGACTTTTGAGAAGCCATATCAAGTTCTGAGACTCTGTGGGCATGTGCCAGTCACAGTTAGGATTTCTAAAGATACCTGAACCAGATTTGTTCCAGCATAAAGTTAGGCTTCATGGAAGCAGTTTTGAGGATGCCTGGAACTTCCTCAGTTGTGATAAAGTCAACTTTGCAAAGCTGGTGTCTCGTACTGGACAATGGTAGAGCACTGCCCATTAAGACAAACTTGAAAGCTGGGACAGACTGGTGGGTTAAATCATAGAATCCTAGAATGATTTGGGTGGGAAGGGATCTTAAAGTTCAGCTAGTTCCATCTCCTCTGCTGTAGTCAGGGACACTTTTCGCTAGACCAGGTTGCTCAGAGCCTCATCCAAACTGGCCTTCAACACTTCCAGGGATGGGGCATCCTCAGCTTCTCTGGGCAACCTGTGCCAGCGCCTCACCACACTCAGGGAAAATTCGCTTCTTAAACATCCAATCCAAGTATCTCCTTATTTTAGTTTAAAGCCATTCCCTCTTGTCCTATCACTATCTGCCTGTGTAAAAAGTGTCTCTTCCTATTTTTTTCCTAAGTCCTAGAGCCTTCTGCAGGCTGAACAACCCCAGCTCTCTCAGCCTATATTCACAGGAGAGGAGCTCCAGCTCTCTGATCATCTTTGTGATGTCCTCTGAACCTCCTCCAACAGGTCCATGTCTTTCTTGTGCTGAGGACGAGACCTGGATGCAGTATTCCAGGTAGGTTCTCACGAGGGCATGAAAGTAGTTTTGAAGTATGGTAGTCAGTATAGTGGCACACCTAAACATGGCATTTCTCTGTAAAATCAGGCCTCTCAGCAAAGCAAAATTAAGATAAACCCTAGTTAAACTGTGGGTTTATTAATCAACTTTGGTTAATTATGTTGGTGTTCTGGAAATAAACAAGAATGGTTTTAAATCCAGTGGGGCCATTAGATGTTGAATGCTTGATTGAAAGGAGTTATGGTGAAAAACTGATGAAAATGCTAGTATTGTACTACTCATTTTGGTGTTGCATCATGGGTAGCAATTGAATAAATTATTTATTTAGCAGAAACATACCTCTATTTACGATAATTCATGGTGGCTTACAAAGTTTGCATAAGTGCAATATTTGAGTGCATTCCGTATTAAACCAGGTCGAGAATTTAAACCCAGCACTATTTAGAGGCAGCGTGATTCATTTCCGCTGGTTGATTTAGTGCCTGTAGATGAATCCTGTCGCTGATCCTGAAGGGCTAAGGCACAAATGGCTTTGGAAACAGAAAATGTTAAATTGGCTCCGACAATAATTGGCCCTCAAGGGC
The DNA here is from genome assembly GCA_013396775.1 of Cephalopterus ornatus. NCBI lineage: Eukaryota > Metazoa > Chordata > Aves > Passeriformes > Cotingidae > Cephalopterus > Cephalopterus ornatus. The sequence goes on along the minus strand of VZRE01015491.1, from coordinate 89,239 downwards.
AGAAGCAGTATTTGCCATGACTTGAGGTTTTGTAAGTCTGTCTCTTAATGCCTTGCCCTCTGAGATGTTTTTGACCAAATGATAGATAATATTAAATTCTCTATTGGTTTATTTGTGTTACATTCAAAAGACAGATGATGCTCACTCCAGCATAACTGTATGTACCTAAGTAGTTGATGTAGAACACATATATAAAAATTTTAGTGATGCTCTTAAGGCCTAACCAGTTGCTCTAAAGTTTTATTGGTGCTTTCTCCAGAGTTTGGCACAGTCTTGCATGGATTTTGGGGGGAAAAAACCCAAAACCAAAGAGCAAGTTACTGTAAAATTATTCATTCTGAGTACTGATGTATTGCAATAACTGGTGTTGTGGAAATAATCCATTTATTGCTGCATTAACTACAGAGTAGTTAATGAGCCAGTAAGCTCTGTCACAATATTTGTACTTGCATGCTTATCAGAGTGTACATTTTTATTTTTATGCAGTGGAGGGGAACAGCAGGAAAAAAACTCTTCCTGCCAGTTGCTAACTGTAACCTCACACGGTACATGACTAACAACCAGCACTGTTGCGAGTTCAGATTTTGACCTGATGGATGTTTAGAAAGGAAGTCAAGTATTCCCTACAAATGCCAGATCCCCTTTGAAAATGGTAGGAAAAGCTGGTTTGAAATAAGCGAGTGGTTTCAGATCTGCATGAAGCTGGACCGGAAAGAAAAAGAGGTTGACGTTTGTTGTCTCTGCTCTTCTGTTTACACAGACTGTGCTCTGCCACACGGATGAGTGCAACTCCCCCAAGGCTTTCTCTGTGACCTTTGAGAACATCAGAAGTGAAATGAATGAAGCTGCTCTAATTTGCACTGAAACTCTGATATATGTAGCTTGTCTTATTTTTCTGAAGTCAAGCTTGTCAAGCAAGGCAGTACATGCACTTCATAATGCTTATTCTTTCTACAGTATGTATTAATGTAGGATCAAATGCTTTTCATATAAAGCTTTTTTACCTGGGCTTTTCCCCTGGGTGAAGATGGGAGAGGGCAAAAAAGGTATACAACAGATGCTGGTCATGATATTTTTGTGCTGCTGGATGATGCTGAAGTGCTTCAATGTCAAGTACAGTACTGGGCTCATACAATATTTATATATATATATTTGTATGTAACAGGCGGATGTTGGAATGCGTATGGTTTTGTTTAGTGGATGTGCTATGGGAAAGCTTGTGCTAAGGATGGGTTCAGGATGTTTCGGAAAGCAAAGATTTCTCACTTGCTTCAATGGGATGTTTGTATCCTAAAGCCTGTGTCAAAGGGAAAGAAGCAACATTGATGAATTTATCTTACTTGTACGTTAAATAAGAGTAGGTGCTTCAAAGCTAAGGTAGGTCATAAAAATATGCCCTGTAGGACGTTCCAGCCAATGCCTTCATAACCTACCGTGAATTGAATCAGAGCTATGGTGTGTGCAAGTCTCTTCAGGAGCAGAAAAAGTGTTCTGCCTAAAACCTCAGAGTGCATTTCTTAGTCTTTGTGCCTGTTCATTCCTCTTTCCAACTTACCTGCAGAGACCAATTTTTTGTGTTTGTGTGATTCCCTTCCTTCCCCTGAGTCATAATTCTGTGCTTTTAAGAATCCCTGTACGTAACTTATTTAAAATGTCTGTCTGCAAGGACTGGTAAGAGGGTCAGCCTTAGGTTAATGTTTAGCTGTTAATTTTCATTGTGTGAACAAGACCTATTGTGTTCCTCTGTTCTAGAAAGCCATTTCCATGTGAGTTAGTCCTACCTAGGCAGCTCTCACTCTGTCCATCCTTTTAAAGCTTCATTTCATCTCTTTCAGTATGGTGGTCCAGCTCTGTGCATCAGTTGTAATGAGAGGCAAATATTCTCAGTTAAAAGCTTTGTTCTGGTTAGTGGGAGGCTGAATGATTTTGGTGTGCTCTGCAGCTCCCACCGCACCTGAATTTGTCAGTTGCAGACCCAGCGGAAACAGTCTTTTAGAACTATCTATAATGCTGTGTGCACTTCAAATAGAACTGCTAAAAGCTAGACCCACCTGTTATTTCCAGCTCTGAATAAACAGAGCATGTCCCATCTCAGCCTCCTATAACCAGCTGAGTTCAGAATAAAACCAGCTGGGAGTGCTGAGAGCTGTGTGCTCTGTCAGGGCAAGGTCTGGCTGGGGGTTTGGGGGCAGGGAGTAAGGATAGCCTACAAGACCACTTTGATAGGCATCTCTGTTTCTACAGTTCCATGCTTTCTTGGCATCGGCTTAGTTTCATCTTCCTGATGCTTCTTATACAGAAACAGAGTGGTACTCTGACACTCTGTTCTGTTCATCTGGTCTGCTCTGTTCATCCGCCCAAACACTGCTATGTCACGAGAGTTGTTTGCCTTATATGTGTGTGTATATATATATATAATTGTGTGTGTGTGTATATGAAAATATATCAGTTCTTGGTGCCTGTCCAGGAAGAGCAGTGGGGTCCCTGTTAAGCAATAGCATGGTGCTGCTGCTGTTAGACAGTTGAAATTCCTGGAAATTTTTATTTTTAGTTCTCTCTAGTTATAAAAATCTAGTCAGCACAGTGTGCCCAGTGGCGTCACTGGCATGGGAGAAGCAGAACTGCCTGATAGGAGCTGCATAACCAAAGCATTTGAATGTCACAAGGCAGGGACTAGGTTTTCCGTGGAGTGAGGAAGTGGGATGGGGCACTTGTTCAGAGCTGGCTTCAAATAACACTCAAGTGGGCTTAAGCCTAGTCCTGGTTCTTAAGCGCTCCCCTTGTAGTTCACAGGGCATCACTCAAAATCTGCCCAAATTTTCCATGGGAGTCCAAATACCTCTGTACTGACCTCCCCTACTTTGCAATAGTTAAAAATGGGTATAAAACAATGTGAAAAATGCCCAGGCAAAAGCTACAAATTCTTATTTAGTACCTCTGGCTCTTATGCAAATGCTGGAAGGCATTATTTTCCAGCTACACGTGTTTGCAGGCTGCTGAAAACATAACACGTGCTAAACCTTATGTACACACATCTGTTCACAGCGATTGAATCCAAAACATAGCCTTGACCATTTGAAATACACACCTTGTGCCTCTGCTGGTTAGAAATACAGCACAGTGGCAAGTGATTTAAAGCACCTCTCCTCAAAGAAGCACATTGAGGAAATGAAGGCAGAAGTAGTGAATTCCAACAGAAAAAAATTGTGCACAGGCTCCATCTCCCCTGGCATCCATTAACCTTTTCTGTACCTGTAGTAGCAACCTTAACTAGGTTTGCAGCAATGATTTATCACACACTGGAGCTACATTCTTATATCCTTTGTTTACTCGTGGGGCTGGGTAGTTTGTGTGGTGCTCCAGTCACCTGCTGATAGATGAATTATTCCTCTGGCAGACAGTCACCCCAGCCCTTCCTGGGGCATAGGCATGTAATTGGTGCTGCACCCCCAAAATGGGAAGTGTTACCCTGACTAAGATATTGAGGCAGTCAGGAGTGGCACTGATGTTTCCTTTTTGGCAGAGTCATGGATGTGTTTATCAAAAACTGAGTTAATTTGGTCCAGTTCTTCCAGTTCTGGTGGAGAGTTACTTAACAGTACAAAAATGTAGAGCAAGCAGGAACAGGAAGGGCCAGGCAGGTGAGCACCTGAGCCACACTGATTAATGCTCTGACTTCGATGTGCATGGGAAGCGCTGCACCCAAATAAAGTAACAGATTTGCAGCTTGTTCCAGCAGAAAACTGCTTGAAAACAAACTCAGCGAGAAACATGGATGCTTCAGGATGAACTGATACAGGTGGGAAATGTAATGGAGATGTAAAGTGTAATTGTTTAAAAACTGCAAATGTTTCAGTAGCGTGCATAGAAGCTCAGAAACATAGAAACATGCTTGCAGTCCAGAAAGCAAACTATATTCTGGGCTGCTTCAAAGGAAGCAGGACCTGCAGTTCCAGGGAGGTGGTTGTCTCCCTCTATTCCAGATTCCACCTGCAGTACTGCATCCAGCTCTGGGGCCCCCAAAATAAGAAGGTTGTGGACCTGCTGCAATAAGTTCAGAGGAGGCCATGAAGATGATCAGAGGGCTGGAGCACCTCTGCTATCAAGACAGGATGAGAAAGTTGGGGTTGTTCAGTCTGGAGAAGAGAAGGCTCCAGAGAGACCTTACAGCACTTTCCAGTACCTAAAGGGGGAGCTACAAGAGAGCTGGAGAGGGACTTCTTACAAGGACATGGTGTGATAGGACAAGAGCGGAATGGCCTTAAACTGAAGGGTAAGTTTAGATTAGAAGTTAGGAAAAAATTCTTTACTGTGAGGGTGGTGAGGCACCGGCACAGGTTGCCCAGAGAAGCTGTGGATGCCCCATCCCTGGAAGTGTTCAAGGCCAGGTTGGATGGGGTCCTGAGCAACCTGGCCTAGTGGAAGGTGTCCCTGCCCATGGCAGGGAGGTTGGAACTCTATGATTCTTAAGGTCCCTTCCAACCCAAATCATTCCATGATACTAAGCAATACCTGCTCCAAGGCTGCACCTGGCTGTTTGCCGACATGAGTAGCTGCAAGACCAGCTGTTGCCGAAGAAGTTCTGCAAGGGAACACCCTAGGGGCAGACCCAGAGCACGCTTGAATCTCTATTGTAACAGTAGTTCCAAGTCTCGTGTTTCTGTAATTAAGAAATATCCCTGTTCCAACAGTGTTGTAGCAGGGGGAGGTGGGGTTCAATCTGCCCTGGCTGTGACTCGGTTTCCCGCACTGGAGCCCCATGGCTGGGCTGTCAGCCCGACATTTTAGCCCTCGAGCAGCAGCGTTCAGCCTTGCAGCGATTTTCGAGCCCGCTGTTTGTGCAAGCAGCTGCCCGGGGCCGCTCGGGCAGGGCGCGATGCTGTAAGAAGTGGCCGGTCGGCTGCAAGGCTGCAAAGCCGTGAGCAGGCAAGGAACCAGCTTGAAACACAGGTTCATTTTGCAATGGTTGAGACAGCTGGCAGGGCTGAAGCTGCAAGGGTTGAGGCAGCTTCGGGTGTCCTGGCGCTGATTTGAGGCTCGAAGAGCAGGGCTGCGTTCCAAAGATGCGACTGCAGCCCTAAGCCGCTCCCAGAGGGTGAGGAGGGTCCCGCTCACGCCGGCCCCATCCTTCCCGGCGAGGAGCGCGGAGCTGCACCCCCTGGCCCGCCCTCCTCGGGGGTGGTGCCGGCGGCGACGGCGGGCCGGGAGCGGAGGATGCTGCTGCTGCTGCCGCTGCTGCTGCTGCCGCTGGCGGGGGGACAGCCGGCGGCGGGGCTGCGGCTGGGGCTCCGGGGCAGCCCCCGCGGCGAGGTGAGCCCTGATTTCCTCTCACTTACTCTGGATGCCAGCCTGGCCCGGGATCCGCGCTTTGTCGCCTTGCTCAGGTGAGCCACTCTTTGGCCAAAGGAAAAAGGGTCCTGGGGAGAGGAGGGGCACGGCAGAGGGGTCCCCCGGGGCAAGGGGAGAGGTCCCCCGCAGGCAGAGAGGTCGCAGCCACGGGGCTGCGGGGGGAGCTCGGTCATCCCGGCGCGGAAGAGACAAATGCGCTGCGGTGCGAGCTGGGGGAAACGGGGAACCCTCCCTCCCTAGAACTAGGGTCGGGAGAGGCTGTCCCCTCTGCTTCGGGATTCACCAATTCCATTCTCGCAGGGTACCAAGGTAGCACCACCTTCCGCGAGTGCGAGCCGTGCCGGCTCGATTGTGCTCGGGGCATGAGAGGCTGGGCTGGGTGGATGCAGGGAAGGGGCAGCTCGGGGATAAACCTGGGAGAGGAGCTGCTTTGCGAGCAGTAAAAAAAAAAAGGAGAAGGAAACTGAGGGAACTGGGGTTGTTTGGCGAGACCTTGTCGCTCTTCTACAACTACCGGAAAAGAGGTTGTAACGAGATGTGCGTCGGTCTCTTGTCCCAGGTAACAAGTGACGGGTCGAGAGGAAACGGCATCAAGTTGCATCAGGGGAGGTTTAGATTGGATATTAAGAAAAACAGGCATTGGAACAAGGAAGTGGTAGGATCACCATTCGTGAAAGTGTTCAAAAAACCTGTGGATGTGGCACTTTGGGACATAGTTTATGTGGTTTAGTGGTAAACATGGCAGTGCTGGGTTAATGTTTGGTTTTTGTGATCTGAGAGGTCTTTTCCAAGCTTAGCGATTCTGTGATTCTACAGAACAGAGGCATTAAGTGTGAGGGGGCTGGGAGCTGCTATCCCTGCTGTTCTGCGGGATAAAAATCATCTGAGCCCTCAGGTGGTTTGGCAGACTTTTGTCAACATGAAGTCAAATAAATTCTGAGGAGGGTCTGTCACCATCAAAGCTGAACCAAAAGATCCAACACATTAAGTCTTTTTTGTCCCTCTGGGTAACACTAAACAACTCTGGACTGCTGGGTGATGGTGTTCCCTGTCCCTTCTTTTGCCTCTGACCTCTCTTTTGCCTTTTCTTCTCTGCTTTTGCTCTACTTTTTTATCTTTTATTCTTTTTTAGTCTATCCTTTCTTTTTTTTTGGAAGCTATCTCAATTCTTCCCTTTTCATCTCTCTGATCCCATTTTTCATCCCCATGCTATTTCTCCAGTCCTGATTTCCCTCCTCCCACCACTTTCATCTTTTCCTCCTCATCGAGATGGGGAAAAAGGTGTCACCAGCTTTACTGGAAAGTGCTCAGGTCCCCAACCTCCAGCCCCAACTGCATGCCTTGGGATTCACTCTGGGGCCAGCCCAGCCACCAAGAGGAGTGGGAAGTACTCAGTGGCCTCTAATCTGCTGTTTGTCACCACTGGGCAGATAAGGCTGATGTGCCTGGTGTCCTCTGTCCCCCAGGGAGGGCTGGCTGTTGGTGCTGTGCATCCTGCATGGGGTGTGTGCAAGTCACAGAGGCAGAGTTGTGTTCTTTTATGCACCTGCTTTGCTAAAGCTAACACCTGCCCCAGCATGGACTCTTAATCTCGTTTGGGTACAAAAAAGATTGGCTGTTGTTGATTGAAATTGGGACTGATGATGTAAAGTCAGTTTTATGCCCACCTTCTCACAGGACTGTTATGTTAGTGTTGCATAAACAAAACCAAAAGATCTAGGGGAGAGGGATGTTTAGGACAAAAAAAAAAATATTGCCTTACTTTTCTCCAAGGATTTGGCCCCCTGCCTGTACCCATGTTCTCTCACACATGTCTTCACCTTGTTGCCTCATCAGTGCTCTCCTGGCTCACCTGGCCAGAAGTGTCCTGTTGTACAGTGCAGCGAGCTGGGACACAGATCCAGGGAGGTGTCAGGAGTGCCCTGAGTGAACTGGATAGCCCTAAGTCACTGCAGTGTATTCCTCCAAGTACTTCCCATGTTTAGCCTCTACACCAAAGCTAGAGTGGTTTTATGTTTCTCAACATTCCTTCCTCAGCAATCCCAAACTGCGTGCACTGGCAACAGCCCTGTCCCCAGGCTTGCTGAGGTTCGGCGGCACTGAGACAGATTTTCTTATCTTTGATCCCAACAAAGATTCAACTTCAGAAGAAAAAATCCTCTGGGAACTTCAGGCACAGCAAGGTAAAATGGGCATCAATGTGTTAGACTCGAAACCGTCCTGGGTTTAGGACAGGACTTCGATGCAGGCTGGGGATGCTGCAAGGGCACGGCAGCAGTGCTGGGTGTCCTCCACAGGATCATCATTCCTCTCCATGGACCTTCAGCATAGTTTGTGGGAAGAGCTGTGACAGCCATTGGAAAATGAGAAAGAATGCAGGGGACTCATATCTGCCCTGGCATCTGCTGGGACTCTGCTGCCCTGTGATCCTTGCAGCAGTCTTGGGACCTCCCCCACTGCCTGGGAGGTGTTCAAGGTCAGCTCAAAAGCTGTGGCTTCATTATGAAAATTAAGTAACTGATGGAAGAAATAATCTGAGCAGAACAGAGTGTATGATTTCTCCGTGCTGGCCAAAGCCAGAGAGCTGGGCTGGGGGTGCAGCCCTGCCCTCCTGTCTCTTTGATAGGGCAAGCACGGACCCACTGGACCACTGCCAACTCCTTGAGCTTGGTATTTTCTCTTTAAACTTCTCAAAAGCACAAAACCCCTTCTAGAGGTGTTTCCAATGAAAAATTTCCCATCTGTTCCTGTGGTACATAGCTATGCACAACAGTGCAATCATACCTTACTGTACAACCAGGGATGCTTGGGTTTGAGGTCGAGTGGTACTTTTCCCCTCGTATCACTTCACTAAATAGCTGCCTCCTGTGACCCTGGCTCGTGCCTTCCTCTCTTTAGGAAGAGGAACCTCTCTAGGTTGTGGCTTGTTCCTGGTTTGCATGCCAAGAAAAAACATGAGCTTTGAAGAACAAGTGTCTCATGACTCCCGCCGGCGTTGCTGAGGGAGCCATGCGGGGGATTCAGCGCTTTCCCCTGCACAAGACAGGCAGTGCAGGAAGCATTGCCCCATTTGTGCCCACAGCAAGGTGGACTATGATCCCTGCCACACCACTGCATGCCAGCACAACTTATCTGCTCCTTGGGCATGGCAGCCCATGCTTCGTCAGGTCACTGGAATGAGGATTTCCAGATGGTGCTCCAAATAAAACAGTTTATTGTTTTATTTACAATACCAGCTTACAGAAGCACAGCTCAGTCTTACCCCACCCCACTATCTCCATCACCTCAAACTGAAAAATATGCGTTTTTTATGTAGTATCTCTTTATGCACCATCTCTTTATGCCAGCCCTCTTTTCCTATGTGGTTAATGCTATGAAAGTAGCAGTGTGTTTCACAGAAGTGCATTATCAGCTCTCAGCCTGGCACCAAGGGTGGTGATGCAGCCCTTCACGTGTTGCACCCTGGCTGTGAAGGCTGCACCCTGGCTGTGAAGCTGAGGAGTTAATTCCTATCAACCTTCTACCCTACAGAGGCTTGTGGCTCGACGCCTGTGTTCTCTGCTGTTGAGAAGCTGCTGCTGGTCCAGTGGCCCAGGCAGGAGAAGCTGATTCTTGCTGAGCAGAACCGGAAAAAGCACAAAAACACCACCATTACAAGTAAGACTTTGATGGATTTCTCTGTAATCTTTTTAAACAAGGAGGTGCAAATCTCTGCCCCACAGTAAAAGGGCTGTAGGCTGTTAGGAGCTGAAACCACTGAAAAATAAACATTTCACCCCCTTAGCAAAATATTCAAAGAACTCTTTTTCTACTGTTTGCACATCTGCAGCATCAGACTAAATAAATATGGGCAGTACAACTGTTTCTTGGCTGGAGCTCAACTAGCACAGCGTAACCTTGAGATAAGCATCCTCCCTTTCTCCTCTGTGCAGAAAATACCCTGGATATTCTCTACAGCTTTGCAAACTGCTCAGGGTTTCACCTGATCTTTGGACTCAATGCGTTGCTGCGGAAAGGTGGTTTGCAGTGGGACAGCTCAAATGCCCAGGTGCTGCTGGACTACTGTGCCTCACAGAACTACAACATCTCCTGGGAGCTCGGGAATGGTAAGAGCAAAGCCTGCTTGTTGGCCAGGCCAGTTGTCACCTGGGAAAGTACCACCACAGGGTATGGGCTGGTAGTTTTGGATGTTTTGGATGATGGCACACAAAGGCAAGGTGATGTTTTATTAAGAAACATTATGGTCTTAATTTGCAAGGAGGGATTTCACGAGAAGATCCAAAGAATGAGCAAATTGAGGTGATTTTGCTGCTCCTAACCAAGGCTTTTAGATCAGGTGAACGATATTCCTCAAGGTTCAGGATGTCACCTCTGGAGACTGGCTAGGATAGAGCGCTGGAGAGCAGCACGCTGCATCCCCCCCAGGCTTTTGATTTCATGCTTACTACCTTCAAATATCTCACTCAGACCCTGCCAGATCAGGTGAAGCCTTAAGGGACTGGTGCTCCCCATGTGGAACAAGCTGCCCTATTTTGTGTCCTAGAACTAGAGTGGGGTGTTGATGTGCACGTGTCTTTCCCAGAGCCCAACAGCTTCAGGAAGAAATCCGGCATCCACATCGACGGCTTCCAGCTGGGGCAAGATTTTATTCACTTACGCCAACTTCTGAATAACTACACCCTCTACCAGCACGCAAAGCTCTACGGTCCTGATGTTGGGCAGCCCCGGAAGCACACACAGAGACTGCTGAGAAGGTAGGGATGTGGGGCACCAGCAGCACCCTCCAGGGTGGGCAGGTGTGGATAGTGGTACTTTGTCTGCATCCAGATGCAGGGGGCGTGAGGACGCATCTGGGCAGGGTTTTAAGGATTTTCTGTTCCAAGTCAATAGTACGGATGCACAAATGGACACACTGGCCTATTTGAGAACAATTTTATTGCATTTTTCCTTAAATTATAAACGTGGATTCTTTTCCCCTTGATTGAGGACAACTAAAGCCTTACCTGCATGCATGAGCTCAAGGCTTAAATATTCAGCCGTTTGAAACTCAGCTGCTGGCAGTATGTCAGTGGTCTGAATGCTTTTCCACTGAGCGCTGGCTGTACTGCTGTGCTAACAAGGGTTTTTTGCCCTAGAAACCCCTGTGTGGTAAACATTAATTCATCCTCCCAGCAACCTGCTGAGGCAGCCAGGCTGCCCAAAGCCTGTGGTCCCAAAGCATTCACCATCACTGCTGCCAGCCGGGGGCAGAGGGGAGGGCTGTGCATGGTGGCTCACTTGTGGGGGGGCCATGACCCATCATCACGAGTACCTCCTAATCCCCTGCTCTCCGCCACATTCCCTCTGGTTGCAGCTTCCTGAAATCGGGAGGGAAGGTGATCGACTCTGTCACGTGGCACCAGTAAGTACCACTTGGATGCCATTGTCACTCTGATTATTGCCTGTTTTCTTTACAAAATGTTAATTTGAACATCTCAGCAGCAAGGAGGGGGGTGAAATACCCTTTTCAGCAGTTCCTCAGGGGCCTCTCCACAAACTTCTCTGTTCAGAATAAGAGATGAATTGAGGGAGCGTGTTAGAGAAGTGCAGAAAGCCTCCAAAGAGGCTATTTGGTGCAGAGACCCAAAAGCAGTGGTGGGGGTTGTAACAGAGCCACAGCTGCGGGGAGTGCAATGTGTGCAAGACAGTCATTTTGCTTACTAAATATGTGCATGGAGAAAAACGGAAGTGGGATGTGGGGAAAAAGATGACATAGCGGCTTTTCTTCTCACAGGAGCGTGAGGGGTTACGTCAGTCATAGCTCTCTCCTGCACGAGGAGAGTTTCTGCAGTGGTCGAGCCTTTTTGCACATGCATTTCAACACGTTCCAAAAGCTAGTGAGATCTGAGCTGCAGTCCTGGTTGTTTCAAAGCTCCAAGCTGCCCCCACTTGCAAATAAAATGCACTTTCTCCTGGGAAGAACAGGGTGTTGTAAAACAAGATAGCTCAGGCTTAGTTGGCAGAGATGCCTCTGCTGAACCTCTGTGAGAGCAGAAAGTTTTTAATGTCAAGTTTTAAACAACCCAAGCGTGACTGGACTTTTAAACAGAGTCAGTACCCCTGACATTGAAGGTCTTCTTGGCTTTAGAAAGGCTGAACCTGATTGAGTGAAAGCTTCGCTTGCTGAAAGCAAATTCAGGAAGTCACTGATGATCCTGTTGACAAATGCACCCAACTCCTTCTGAAAAATTCAACAGAAGCCTTGTGAGCTATCGTGTTATCTGCTGCCTTTTTCTCTCTATTTATGTCTACCTGATATAAATGAAAAGCCCTGCAGGTCTGGCTAACCCCTACCCATGGAGAAGGGCTAGTAGCTTCTCCTGTTCTCTTAGGTTTGCTTTCTAAGTCTGGGCTCTGTGTGGATAACTGGCCCTCGGATCCCACCCGCAGTGCAAGCAGCACAGGCACAGTCCCAGCCCTTGACTCTTATGCCTGGCTTACATATGCAGGTTTAAAAGGGCCAGGTGGCAAGTTGGCCCCAGGGCACCTGCCATGAACCCCTCACGTCTGAAAGTCATTCCTGTGTGAAGGCAGGTTTTTTCCCAGAGTCGAATGCAGCACAGTGACATGCAGCAGTCAGGTGAGAGTGGGAAGAGATGCACATACTTCTATTATATACATATGTATAAATACATGACTTGCCTATGCATTTTGAGCTGCTAGAAAGGCATGAAACTTGTCCTCTCCCCTTCCTGGGCTGTTCTTGCCCTGTGGCTGCCTTTGCTTTAAGTGGACATGCGTTGTTTTCTTTACTAATTTAGGATTATCGGGTTCTAGCTTCCTCTTGTGGCTGGAAGACTTTAGCTACTTCTGGTAGGACAGAGTGACAGCACAAAGAAATGCAAAAACCACAGGGATCTCAACTTCCCATTCTTTATTTGGACAAACCAGACTTAAAAGCTCCACTGCTCCTGATGGAGGCCAACCTTCATCCCATAGGGATGTCTACATTCTGTTCCCCTCCAAATGGCCAAAATATTCCAACAGGAGGACAGAAGCTGGGATCCAATACTTTTAATATATAATGCAAGTAATCACATAGGGGTGTTGGACTCCTCAGCAAGAGAAGACTTGCAGAAGCTGGCTCTTACCCAGTGATGTTTTCCTAATTCTAAATGAGTAGATGCAAACAAACCTACTACTTCTGCTGTTGGAGATTTCTGGGATATCCTGCCTCCATCGAGGTAATTATACCCGACAGTCTCTTAAATACAAATGAAATATCTACACATTTGGAAAATAAACGAATAAAAAGACCTGGACAAAAAAATAGTGCTGTGGATAAATGTACCAAGCAGCTGAATAGTTTTGGTGGTATGTTGTATCACTGTTGGTATTTTTCCTCAATTTTGGCTGGTTTTTTTCCCATTTTCAGTTACTATGTGAATGGACGGAGTGCAACAAGGAGGGATTTCTTGAGCCCTGAAGTGCTGGATTCCTTTGCCACAGCCATACATGAAGTCCTGGAGGTGCCTTGTTCTGTTCAATCATTTCCACGTTCAGTTTCCTGGGGGTCAGCAAACATTCCAGAATAAAGCACAATTTAAAATTAAAATTAACGATACTAATAAAAAATGAGCTCCAACAGTTTGCATTGCAGCAAGCATGGTGCCAGATGCATCACACACCTGCAACATTCCCATTTATTGAGGTAGTTGCTATTCAGGGATGTAATTTATGGTCATTCCATCCCCCAGCCCCACTTTTTTTGTATTTTTTGATCCTGAGAACATTATAAGTTAGGATACAGCACTACTCAGCACAAGAAGATTTACAGGACCTGGATTTTATCAATGTCTGTCTTATTTTACATGGGTAAACAAGGTTTTTTGGAGGGGGTGGGATGTAAATCTACTTCTAGCTCTTTTGATCAAAATTTCTGTGACACCCCATCTCATCCGGTGATATGCCTTAAATGCAAACATCGTACATAGGCTTTTGGCTAAAGCACAAAATTTCACTTATTTCAGTAGCCCAAAAATTTAACTCTTGTCTCTTTCTCTTCTTCCCTAATGCTACACCGGCCAGATTGTCGATGCAACCGTGCCCAACAAGAAGATCTGGCTGGGAGAGACAAGCTCTGCCTATGGAGGGGGAGCTCCCAGACTGTCCAACACTTATGTTGCTGGCTTTATGTGAGTGCCATGTCCCAGGTGTGGGGGAATTACACATTTTCCCTGCTGAAGGGGCTGTGTACCTGAGCCACGGGAGGAACGTGGCTGCCTCAGGCTTCCTGGGGAGTGCAGGCTATGGGTGGGTTGAGGATTGTAACCCTCCCACCACTCCCTCTGTGCTTCCCTTGTGCCTGAGGTTCAATGCATGCCCAGGCAATAGCAGATTCCCTCAGGAAATGGGGGATGAGAAGCATGAGAAGGCTGTATTTCTGCCCTCAAATCTGCAACGCCAACTCTGTCCTTCTGTGAGGAAAGAAAGTCATTCACGACATGGGTGTCCTTTTCTGATGCCACCCTTTGACCACCATGAAATAACCAATCAAAAGTAATTTTCTCCAAGGACACTCACTGTACCATTTGGTTAAAATTAAAGAATTCATGCTTTTATTAGCACTTTGATCAGTTTGCACATTCAGGGAGATAAAACTGCATTGGAATGTGATGACCTTTTCATCAGGGTCTTGCAAGTCACTAAGTCAAAGCTTGTTAACAACAGGCAACCTTGTCATTGGTGCGATGATTTCCCTTAGCCTTCAGACCCTTGGCCAGTTCAGGAGCATCCACTGCCACTCCTGTTTTCCACTGCCTGCAAACGAGGGAGTGGAGCAACTGTTCCCACCAACTCAGACTTCCAGAGGTGGTCTGAAATTATTTTTTAATGTAATCATGCAAGATTTGAATGGAAATTAGTTGTGTGATTTTAAGGAAGTCAGCATCACGTGCTAATTCTTGCTTTTCTGCTTCGCAAGCTGGTTGGAGAGGGGCAGTAGAGTACAACTGAGGTCAGCAATTTCATCTGCACGATATTTGCCTCATTTTTTGGCAGGTGGTTGGACAAACTCGGGCTTTCAGCCAGGCAGGGGATTGATGTGGTGATGAGACAGGTTTTCTTCGGGGCAGGGACCTACCACCTGGTGGATGCCAACTTTGAGCCTTTGCCGGTACGTAAGGAAACCCCCTAACCCCACCTGAATGCTGCAGGTACTCCCGCACAGGCAACACTGGCTGGGGAGGTACAAGTTAGCTATTTTAACAACACCTTTTTTTGTTGAATAGTTGCAGTTATCCTTGGACCTAAAGTTATCTCATTTCATTATGGGTTAACATATTACATATATATTATATATAGAAAATATCTACTGCAACTGCAGGGATGCAGCCACTCTTCAGCACAGCAAAGACTGATTTGTGGGACACGATGCTCTGGTTTGTATGCAGATACTTCTGGAGCTCACAAGGCTTTTCTAGATGGACTGTTTTTTTAGAATACTACTCAGCTGAGTGATGAGAAATTTTTAAACAGAAGTGATAAAAGGTATTAAAATAAATTCAATCCCAGGTGAAAACCAGGCCAACACGAAGCCAAGACGCAACCATTTTGTAGGTCACGAGCATATTCAGCCTTCGGTAGTGGCTGAAGGATAATTAAATTGAAATACACATTTAGTATAGTTTGATTCATTAGGAAATAACATTCTATTGTGATGAAACTTCATTATTTGAACTATACATTGTTCTTGCATGTACAGCACGTTTCCTTGTACTACTAGCACTTAGCTTGGGGTGAGAGGGTAGCATCTTTCTTTTTAGCTTTCCTCTCATTTTTCTGCTTCCAAATTGTGATTTTCACAGATGGCCATAGAGACCACCTGAAAGAAAACCCAGCATATGGGGATTTTCCATCCTGCTTGTTCAGCTGGTCCTCATGCCAGAGGCTGCATTGTCAGGCTTGTTGCTTTGGGCTTTTTATTCCCGCATTTAAAATAGATTCAATTTGGACTGAAACTATGTGCCTTGTTCCTCACCTACAGGCAGTAGATACAGGCAGATGCTAATCAAGCTGATCATGCCTCTGAGGCGGGGAAATCCAGACACAGGTCCATCAGTTGTAGATAGCACAGAAATGAAGAAGCACAGCAGTGTCAGAAGGCCGTACCTCCTTGCAGAGGGGCTGAACAGGAAGGCTGATAGGAAAAGTAATTTCCCAGGCTCATGGTGAGTCAGGAGAGAAACACGACAGTTTTCTTTCTAGAAAAACCTCAAAGACAGACATATTTGCTGGGAGAAGCTCTCTGAAAGCCTGGAAAGACCTGGAAAAAATGAGTTTGCACTGGGCATCACCCTGCCCTGAGGCATCATCCTGGGATGTCAGAGGATGCACTCCTGACTGCGGTTCAGAAATCAACTCTGAGACCTGTTCAAAAGCACAATGTTAGTGAAAGGGCTTAAAGTTGTTGGGGACTTCTTCCTGACACTGTGCCTGTGCCTTAGGCACAAGCTTTCCTGCAGGAGGGTCAGCTTATTCCCTGCATTCAGCCCTGAGGTGCTACAGAGCCCTGCAGAAGGGCATTTCCAAAATATAAACAATCTCTCCCAGGTAGGAAGAACTCCAAGAGTTGCATATGAAGGGGAAAATTACTTTAAGGTACCTTGGAAACACAGCTGTTCAGCAGGTTGGAGGCAGGTTTCCTCTTTAGTTATGCTGTTTGTGGGAATTTAAATAGATACGGTGAAAAACTTGGTAAAGCAAAAAGCTATGGGGAAACACGCTTGAAATTAGAGCAAAATGAACGTTCTGTCAGGCACCATGTGGAGTACCTGGCATGCACACAAGGGCTTAAATGTGGTTTTGTGCCTCCCAGGACTACTGGCTCTCACTGCTCTACAAGAAGTTGGTGGGTACCAAGGTGCTGCAGGTCAGCCTGGCAGGAGCCAATGAGAGGAAGCTCCGTGTCTACCTCCACTGCACCAACACCTTCAAGTAAGCCTCCAGAGAGGGCAAAATACCCCAAAAAACTGAGCCCATGGCCACCCCCAGGCCAACAAATGCGATTTGGGACAGTGCAAGGTCGCACATCATTTATGTGAAACCTCTTTCTCTCCTGATCCCTACCATCATCTTCTCTTGCCTTGCAGCCCAAGGTACAGAGAAGGAGACGTGACACTGTTTGTCCTAAACCTCTATAACATTACCCAGCATTTGCAGCTACCGGATTACCTATCCAGCAAGCACGTGGATCAGTACCTCTTACTGCCTCATGGCAAAGAGAATATACTTTCCAGGTAAGTGTGCAATTCCTCCTGTCCCCGTGGAAAGGATTGTGAGTAGAGGCGGATGTCTTTAAAACCTCCCCTTGTTCAAATTGCAAGGGGGAGGAAGAGGTTACCATTCTGTCATCTGGGGTTTTTTCAATAAAATCTGACTTCTGTTTAATCAGGTCTCCTAAACTCAGGCTGCTGAAAGCTTGTTAAGGTACAAGGACACTTACTTGATGTTAATTGGGAAGTTTTTTTCTAGCAGGCTTCAGGGCTCTGGACCAGCTGCTAAAGTCCTTTTTCTTTTGCACAAGCACAGGAAAATTGCTTTCCCAAGTGCTGGCTCCTGATTTAGAGCAACATGTTCGGGCTTTGTATGTTGGGGATTTTTTGTTTTTTTGTTATTGCTAATGCATCTGCACAGGAAGGATCTGCTCCATGGGCATATACCATAATAATTATAGGAGAAAAAGCAATTAAACTCTGTATTTTTCAAAGGCTGCTTTGCTCTTACCTCACTGGAAGACTAAGAAACATGTAGTTTTCATTGTGCATGTGCTACCACTCTAAAGGACTCCTTGCAGAGGGAGTGCTGCAGATGCTCTTCCCTCGAGGGGAGTTTACTTTGGCTTTGGGCTGAGTTAATGTTTACACTCAGGTCCAGAGCTAATTTGTGCTCATGGCAAACAGAGCACAGCTGCCCAAACAGTCTCTCTGTCCCCCTCCAGGTCTATTGAGCTGAATGGCCATGTGCTACGGATGGTGGATGACAAAACACTGCCAGAGCTTACCGAAAAGCCCCTTGGTCCCAGCAGTGTACTCGGCCTCCCAGCCTTCTCTTATGGCTTTTATGTTATCAAAAACGCCAAAGCTGTTGCTTGCATTTAAATGGTTCATACACACATGCAGGATAAATGTAAAGCACTTGGCTAGTAGAGGATTTTAATCCTAGAAATTCACGTTTCTACCATGGGATTTAATTCTGGCAAGGGGCGCAAGTGTGGTGGCACTGGTACAATCTGTGGCCTGCGGAAGACATGAGGGCCCACTGGCTAATTTGTACATGAAAGATGCTTGTTCAGCTCCCAGGAGAATTATCCAGGTAGAGCAAGACCAGGCAGGGGCTGGTTTTGCTCTTGGTCCAGCCTGTGTCGCTGCACTTGAGCAGGGTGCCCTTGTCCAGCCCACACATGGAGCCACATCAGCTTCTCACACTGTGCTCGGGGCTCTGTCAGCCTGGGAACTGGAATCTCCCCTCTCCCTCTTGTTTCTGCAAGCACAGCTCTAAAAGCAGTCTCTTGAAAAGCTTGCCTTCAGAAAGGATGAGCAGGGTTTTTATTTTAGCTGTACAGCTGTGACTGTGCCTGTAGCACGTGGGGAGGCCCGAGAAGGGGTTATGGTTGCTGAGAGCATCTTGGGGTGGAAAGTGTGGACATGGAAAGCAAACCAAGGTCATGGTGCCTGCAGGGTGAAAGACCTTGCAGAGAAACCAGGTACTCTATCAGGTTTGGGGCAGTACCACACATTTTTCTTAAGCTAGTTGAGTTCAGTCACAAGATGGAGCTGTGGCCATGTGCCTTCCAAAGGCAAGTTTTTGACACATGAAATGCAGGCTGTTCCTGTGGAATGGTCTACCTCTGCCATAACGCGCTTCATCTCTGCAAGGAAAGGAGAGCAGCCCACCAGCACCCCTCTGTGGTCAGTGGGCAGCATGGTGAGAGTTCACAGCTCCTCAACCTTCACCACCACACAGGCAGTTCAGCTGGAAAGGACTTTCCTGAACCTGCAGGTGAAGCTCTCTCTGCTTTACACTCCCTAATTCACTCAGGTCTCTTCAAGGAAATTAAATAGTAAATAAACCTAGCAAACCACTGACCCCTCAACCATCAGAGGGGCATCAGTGGCCTTAGAGATCCCAGGGACAAAACTCCCAGCCAGGCTGACATCCTTCCCACTGGCAAAATAGCCATTTTGGCCAGAAATCTGTGTTGTTGGTGGCTTTTCTCCCCAGCTGTGCCTTCCCCATGCACACCCTGTTGCAGTTCTGTGTGCCACCAGCCACTGGTCTGCCAGATGACAAAAGGTCTCAGACAATACTTGTGGCTTCCTGCACATATTTATTTGCATCTGCTTTCTTTGAAGATATGTAACCCCTATCACTGTCAATGCCTTATGATATTGTGAGCACAGCAGGGAAAAACAACACCACACCACTGTACTTCTCTTTTTAAGCTTTAAAAAGATGCTACCAGCCACATGGGGTTTCAACTCAGGGCAAGGAACCTTTATAATGAGAGGACTTTAAAAACAGATGTACTTTTGTAGCTGTGATGAAGACCTGCACAATAAAAAGGTTATATTAAAGTTAGGTGTGTCAAAGGAGTGTTTGTTTGCATCCACAGAGCAGATGCATTCTGTGAAGCGTTATGTATCAGGGGATAAAACAGATCAGAAATGAAAAAGGCTGTTTGTTTACATTGTCCAAGTTCCATAAAAGAAGAGAGTGTAAAATGGAGTGAAAAGTCTTACATAAAGTCAACATAGAGTTAATAATTTATTATTATTGTTATTATTATTATGTAATTTACAACTAAAACATAGAAGTTATTATTTGCCTGGTAGCTTCCTTTTAGAACTTTCCTAACAGTTTTGTTTATTCCAGTGCTTGTGACTTTTATATTTGAAGATTTTAATTAAAGTGATTTGTACCAGCTTTCGGCAATCTTCGGGGGTTTTTAAAGCTTCTTTTTGACATACTGATACCACAACACTCCCTACTTTTCTTTTGGTCATACATCACGTGTACTTTGTTTGGTTACCAACAAGAGTACCCAAGCACAAGAAAATGAAAGAAATCACACCCGGTTTGGTGTGTTTCAACTGTAGCTGACCACCAGTTCAGAAGTCCTCCTCCCCAGGGTCTGACTCGGACTCAACACATATTCTGGTGATTGGCACACAGGAACTACCAGGAGGGGCACAAGGATGTCCGGGCATGCAAATGACAGCTGCTCCCAAACATGTCTCCTCCTCCGAGCACACGGCATGGCTCTTCACAGAGTGAGGTTTACAGCTCACATAAACGCCTTCAACTTAAAAAGCTCTCTACACACACCCAGGTGACTTCTCTTTACCAAGTGTTGTATATTTAGCCCATAGCTGCTGTTCGCTCTACACAAACAAAGCAGGAGGGAGATTAAGCGAAGGGGTCCGGAAAGATGCTGGATCCCAGCACACCAAGACAGGTAGGGTCTGAAACAGAAAGCAAACATCACCCTCACAGGGCAGCAGCAATGCCTGCCCCACAGGCACCTTATCTCTGGGGCTTTTTTTCCTCTATGAATGTTGTAAACCTTGACTATATCGGGGGGTGTGTGCATATACTTATCTGAGAATGAAACGGAACAAGGACCTAAAGAGTTAACCTAGAATACTGATCCTGGTACCTTGTTCTGAGAAATGTAATGCTTAGCTAGAGATAGAAGCCAGGTTTTAGGAATTAGCCAAGTGAAGGATGGAACCTTGCATCAAAGACAGTGCTCACATGCCAGAGAACGCTTACACGCCTACATAAATAAAGATAGGATAGGAACATGAAGAGATAGGATAAGAATACGAAGAGATAGGGGGCGAAATAGGGGCATAAGTTCAACGGTCTTGCAAAATTCACCATCATAGAGTCAGCAAAACAGAGAAAGTTGAAAAGTTCAGCCGAGGAAGAGGAGTGAGAAGACGACCCCATGAGGCTGAAGAAAAAGGAACGACCACCAAAACAACACCCCAAAAGACGACTCCACCCCAAACTCTGCCCAGACTCTGCCTATTATGAATATTATAATTAGATGTTGCAATTATATGAATATGTATATAGAAATTATGAAATCCCTTCTGAAAACTGTATAAATTCCCTAACTTTTCACTGGAAACTTTGAAGTCCTTTTTGCCCAGTGTGAACCAGAGGACTTCCCAATGTTTCCTAAATAAATACCTTGCTGCTTAAAGACAAAGCTCATCTCTAAGCAGTTATTCTGTGCTGTTTTCGGCATCAAGAACATGGACAATTATTATATCTCACACACATTCCGATTTACCTTTGCATTTTTGATGCTGGAGGTCGGATTACTCACCTTAGATTTACTGCAGGCTTTACTTCCTGGAAGCTGGAGGAAGTTGCACCATAAGACTTTTGTACATTTTGTACATTTGTACTTTTGTACATTTGTAATTTTGTATATTTGTTGTACATGAATATAAGGAAAGTGATAATCTCCTTAGAGTCAGCAGCAATTTGACCATCAACTCATATTTGAGCCAAACAAGACAGTGAGGTCTTAATAGTTTTTGATGATTTTCTGAAGTCCGAAATGAGCTATTTCCTAGAATATTTTCCAGGCTACTTTATTACGAATATAAATCTAGTGGCAGTAATTTAACTTTTTCGCTTTACTTCCATGAGCTCCTTAAAAGTTTTCTGTAGACAATCCAGGGTTTGCTTGCCACATCACACACACACCCAAAAACCGCCCCCAAAACAGTGTCTGTGGGGGAGCACCCACCTGGTGAAAATCAGAGTGTTGGAGTTCCTGTGGACACAGCAGGCAGAGACTGTGGACATCTACTGCCAGTAGGACTCAGTATTCAAACACACCTCAGGCATGTGTCTGTACCTGAGTAAAGCCTGCAATTGGCCTTGTCAATGTGAAATGGAACCAAGGTCACAAAAATAGTATTAATTACACATTATCACAGTTGAGCAACTATTTCTTCTACTGTCCTGTGCAAATCATTTTACTGCTGTGGAGTACTGCTCACTAAAACAGTAAATGGCAAAACATGGAAGTCTCTTCTCCATCACATTCATTTTTCACTTCCTCCTGTGGAAATTAAAGTTCAAAACGGTTTCCCTTGGGTTGTTTTGTCAGTGCGTCAGTCATTCAAGCTAAAGGAAGTGTGGAATAAAAAAGAAGTTACACTCTACAGGGACACAACTCCCCAAGAAATCTTTCAGCACAGTTGAAATGAGTTGGCTTAGTTAGTTTCTTCCTTATCGTGGGAGCTCTGCCAGACGTCTTCGTGTACCATAAAATCTGCCTTCTTCCCAAGCTTTGCCAACCTCCCCCTAGTTCTGAGATCACTGGAGCACGTCCAGCCCTAAACCTTAAACATGGCAATTCTGCGAACAAGTAATTTATCGTTCTGACACCTGGACATCGCTTAAAGCTTGCTTGTTAGCCGCTAGCTGTTTCACGGGTTAAACCTCCCTTCTTGCTGATTAGGCTTAAAAGCATACAAACGCCAAACGTCGAAGAACATCCTTTCCTGAGAAAATTTTACCATCTTTGCAACACGTGGGTTAGCACCCCCCTCCCTGCACCTGGGGCTGTTCTTACCCAGATCGGAGCTTTCGCCAGCACACCCCCAAAAACTCTCCCCCTTTCCTTCGCTCGGGGGACGGAAGCAAAGCACCTGCTTCTGTTAACGGCCGGCCCTTTGAGTCATTAACCTTTTTAACATTTCAGTCTCCCACGGACGGTGGGAGAGCTGAGTGGGCCAGGAGATCCATATACGAAATTATGATTTTTTTTTTGATTTTTTTTTTATTTTTTTTTTTTTTTTTTTTTAAATTAACGCTATAACGCGGACAGGTTTGCCAGGCTACGGGCGCTGCGCATGCGCGGCGCTCCCCTCACGGCGCCCCGCCGGGGCCAAGATGGCGGCGGCCCTGCTGTCGCGGCTGTGCCGGGGCCCCGCCGGGTTCTGGGGCCCCGCC
>VZRE01015491.1:53107-66753 GCA_013396775.1 Cephalopterus ornatus | reverse complement strand
AGCCTTACCTGCGGCTCATGCGGCTGCACCAGCCCGCCGGTGAGCGCGGGGCGGGCCGGGGCCCCCGTGCCCGCGGCGGCCTCCCGTTCACCCCCCCCGCTCACGCCACACGCGGGTTTTTGTCTCCCCGCAGGAACGTGGCTGCTGTACCTGCCGTGCACCTGGAGCATCGGGCTGGCGGCCGATCCCGGGTGCCTCCCGGACTGGCACATGCTGTCCCTGTTCGGCCTGGGGGCCGTGCTCATGCGGGGCGCCGGCTGCACCATCAATGACATGTGGGATCGCGACTTTGACAGAAAGGTAGAGCGGCCCCGAGGGCTTGCAGAGACCTGCGCAATGCCGGTCGATGCTGCCTCCCAGGACCTGAAGGGAATTTACGGGAAAGATGGGGCAAGATTATTTACAAGGGTGTGTAGCGACAGGACAAGCGGAAATGGGTTGAAATTGAATGAGAGTACGTTTAGCTTAGCTATAAGGAAGAAATTCTTCGCTGTGCGGGTGGTGAGGCACTGGCACAGGTTGCCCAGAGAAGTTGCGGACGCCCCATCCCTGGAGGTGTTCAGGGCCAGGCTGGATGGGGCTTGCAGCCACCTGGTCTGGTGGAAGGTGCCCCTGCCCACGGCAGGGGGTGTGGAACTAGGTGACCTTTAAATGTTTCCTTCCAACCCAAATCATTCTGTGATTCAATGAACCGAGCACATGTCCACTCATCTCCAGCATCACAGAATCACAGAACTATTAAGGTTGGAAGGGCCCTCAGAGATCATCTAGTCCCAGACACCTGCCAAGGCAGGGTCACATGGAGCAGATTACACAGGAACCCATCCAAGTGGGTTTGGAATGTCTCCAGAGAGGGAGACTCCACTTGAACAGATGCTGTTTTAATAGGTGGGGCTTTTTTATCGAGGCACCAGCGATCTTGAAGGCACCGAAGTACATGAATATCAGCAGTGCTGCCTTGCTGAGTGCAAGCATAGGGCTCCAGGTTCAGAAATTCCTCCATGTTTCTTCTCTCTGAGGTGCGTGCAATTAATTTGTCTACGTTTCCTCCTAAAATAGTAGAAATTATATTATTTTGTGTAACATTTCTCTCTAGGACTGTAATAAGTCATCTGGAGTACTTACCTCTGTGTAGGATAAAACACATGCAGCTGTCAGCTGTAGGTAGTACTTGAACAAGTTTTATTTCTCAGCATTGTTTTGCTACACTTGCTAGTTACAATCTACCTAAGCACCACTTTTTTTCCCCCCTCTTAGTTTCAGGAGCAGTGTTTCCTTGTTAATTTCTTCATGAGAATGACTGTTCAGAGTATTATGCCCAACCCTGAGCTAATCCCCTTCTATTGTGTTGTATCTTTCATTTGTCATCTCACTTTTGTTCAGGAGAAGGAAATAAGCAAAAGGCAGTGCCCAGTGTCAGGTGTTGAAACGTGCACAGGTGCAGGCTTGTAGGGGAGTGTCTTGGTGACGTGTCACTGTTTGCTGGTCCTGTTTTCTGTTCCTATATCGTTTCTCTGGTTTTGGGTTTCGGCGCTGGCAAGAGAGAGAATAATGAACCAATCCAGTATGTGAAGTACTTACAACAGCACTGTTGTATTTGTGCTGTTGGGAAGGCAATGAGTCGGTACAGGCTTTGTAGCAGCTTTGGATGGTTTAGGGCTTGGAAGATACTAACAACTACATGTGCTAAACATATTTGATGGAGATGTGATTAGTACGAGGGAATTTTCAGTTTAATGATTTAATTTCTCCATTATGTAGTGTGGTTAGATGTAAAGTTTTAAAAATTGCTGCCTTGGCTTTTCCTGATGTACCTTAAAAGGCTGCCTTCAACACAAGTGTGAGAAGCTCAGTCAACAGCAGGATGTTGACTGGTGTTGGTGATAGTGGTTTGGGGGTTAGATTTTATGTTATTTATTATTTGGTAAAAGTTTTCTTTAAGTGAAACATCTCATCTCTGTTTGCAATGTGCAGTGGATTGGCCACAGATATGTTAAGTGAATGTTTAATCTGCAAAAGCATATGCAAGGCACTTCATACATACATGATGTTCTGTAACAAGTTGGCTTTTGAACCTCTCCAAATAGACATTACAACCATTTTCATCAACATGAACGATTTCACAGAATCACAGAACCGTTAGAGTTGGAAGGGACCTCTGGAGATCATCCAGTGCAACTCCCTTTCCAAGGCAGGCTCACCTGGAGCAGGTTACACAGGAACACGTCCAGGTGGGTTTGGAATGTTTCCAGAGAGGGAGACTCCACAGCCTCCCTGGGCAACCGGTTGCAGGGCTCTGCCACCCTCAGTGTAAACAATTTCTTCCTCATGTTGAGGTGAATTTCAGTCATTTGTGGGTTTTTTGGCATTGGTCGCCTTTGGCAAGTAACTCGCCATTCATATAATTTTAACTTTTTTTCTGATATTTGTTTCTTTCTTCAGTTTGCCTTGTATGATTTATTATTCCAGACAGAGTTTCCAGACTGCACTGTATCCCAACTAGGATTAATTGTTACTAACCCTAGATCGATGGGACTGGATTCTGAAAATCTGATTAGAGAGAAACAAATGTAAAGAATAGAAGTAGGGCCCTTTGATTTCTCCCTAGAAAATAGAAAACAAACATTTTAAATTGCCCATCAGTTACTCAAATGCAAATGTTTGAAGTTCTTTTCCCTGCTGCATATACAGAATCCATGCAATAAAAGATTATTAAGGCCATACTGAAGGGCCTTATTCATAATTCCAAGTCAGCTTAATTTAAAATTTAAACCTGCCAGGCTGTTTGGATGTAAGTTGCAATGCTTTAAGAGTATAAAAAAAAATAAAATGTGAGAACACCATCAATTTCAAGTGTTTTCAGACATGTCTTTTCCCATCATTTCTGTTACATCAGCTTTACTGCTCACTCCTTCTCTCTCAGCTAGACCATTCGGCATTCTTCTAGCAATGCTCTCAGTGTGTTTTTTCCCATTCTTGGTTGAAAAACTCTCCCAAGTGCTACTGTGGTGGTAGGGAGGAGGGAATTACCTTCCAGGAACCTGCTTACTTATCAGTATGACATCTAAATGGCCTCGGAGCAAAGTCAGTGCTGTCAGGCCATTACAAGTCAGCCTTCTGAGATCATTCGGCAAAGCCTGACCTCAGTTCCGCCTGCACAGAAGTGCTCGGTAGTACATAACCATTAGCAGTGGCTGCGTGTGCTTGAGGAGCTCTGCATCTTCATGAGATTTTACATGGTAATCATATTAAAGCATTTAAGCCCAGAACTGCCGCTTTGAATCTGGATAGTTATCTCACAACTTTTGAAGCCTGACTTTTTTTTTTTTTTCCCTAAGGTGACAAAATTCATATGCAAGATGTCTGCAGTCTTTTAGTCGGCCTCACTCCACACAAGTGGCACCTTAATTCTGCACTAGTTTTTAAAGCCTGCATGCTTCAGTTATAGGCACTGCTGCTTAAGCATCTTTGATGTATTTCTGTGTTTTATCATTGAAGGAACCCCATCTCATGCATTCTGTGAGCTGTTTTTGTTTATTTTCACACTTGCGTGCCAGTGGTGTGACTTTTAGTTACAAAAGATACGTTGGAATGTGTTATGTTGGATGAGGCTCTTAGCAACCTGGTCTAGCGGAAGGTTCCCTGCTTGGAACTAGATGATCTTTAAGGCCCCTTCCAATCCAAACCATTCTGTGATTCTGTGTTGGATTTGGTGTGAACATAATTTCTTTTTTTCAGGTTGCAAGGACAGCAAGTAGACCCCTGGCAGCTGGAGATATCTCCACTTTTCAGTCCTTTGTTTTTCTCGGGGGACAGCTTAGCTTGGCACTCTGTGTGCTTTTGTGTCTGAATTACTACAGGTGATGTATGAGTTATCTTTTGTTTTTTTAAAATCTGATTCTAGGTCCAGAGTTAAGCACAAAGGTGTTGGGGGCAGAGGGAGGGGGTTATCACTAATGGCTCGTATTTTAAAGTGAAATAATTAATTCAGTACTATGTACAGCTCCCATAATGCTGTACTGCATCTAGTGATCTTCAGCCTGGCAAACAATAATCAATCCTCTTGGCACTTTTTACAGTATTGTTCTGGGAGCAGCCTCTTTGTCTCTTGTGGTCTCCTACCCTCTGATGAAGAGAATAACGTATTGGCCACAGCTAGTTTTGGGTGAGCTGGAAATACTTTTACTGTTTTTTGATTCAGATGTAGTTTTTGCAGTGTTTTACAAATTAGTATTCATGCTTTAGCAATCTGATTTTTTATAACTCTGTATCAAAATAGAAATACCTTACAGGCAAAGCTCTGTGTCAGAAGCTTAATTTATAACATGCATCAGTTGATATGCAAGTTTGGGGTTTTTTGGTTAGAAATCAGCTCCTTGTTTTGATGGAGTGATAGGAGGAAGAAAGGGAGGGAAAAATAAATATTTGTCATTTGAGAAGGAGATTTAACTTTGGGGTTATCTCAAAACCTTTCTCAAATACAAATTTGTCCTGCATTTCAGTCTTCATCCTCTAAAATAATTCCAGTACAGATTCTGATGATGCTTGTATTTCAGGCTGAGCTACTAAAACATATCTATGTATATTGTCTTTCACATTCCAGCTGTCTTCAGAGGGTTTCTTTACCAAAATTGTCATTTTTAGCCTTGAAGTATTACAGTTGGCTGCTGTGTAGTGTTTTGCAGTCAGTTATGCTGATATCTTTTGTTATATTGACATTTAGGCATTTTAACTTTAGTCCTGTTGTTTGAGTATATTGAAATACTTCTGTGCAAATCTTTCCCTACACTAATGAAGTAAAATTTAAATTAGGGAAAAATGTGTGGCGCGTGTGTTTTTCCTTGTATATGCAGAATATCTAATGTCAAATTAATTATATTTATTACCTGCCTGAAAAATAAGTGATAGAAAAATAGAGATCCTGGTATTGCACAAAAAGGTGCTGACGTGATATTCCCTTGAACAAATAATATTTAATTATGTGCACATAACTTAGATTGCTCCTGGCATTCTTGGAACTTTTTTCTCTTTCTTTTAACTCTCTTTATGCTTTTAGGACTTACATTTAATTGGGGAGCCCTTCTTGGCTGGTCTGCCATCAAAGGGTCATGTGAGTGGTCCGTGTGTTTGCCCTTGTACTTGTCTGGAGTCATGTGGACGCTGGTATATGATACCATTTATGCCCATCAGGTAGGGTAACACTGAGAAATTTCAGATCTCTCTGTTTAAACACACAAGTTTGTGTGTTTAGTTTACAATGGTGTTGTCAAAGAGCAGAACTAAGATGGGACAGTTCTTCAGCTTCAGCTGAGCTGAAAGTCCCAGCCCTTTGATGCTTTATTGTTGTTTGGGAATGTTTTATGTATCAGATTGAAAGATGGAAGGAAAATGTCCTTTGCACTCTTATTGTGTAAACAAATTTGATGTTGGTATTAGCTCTTGGCTGCTAAAGCAACTCTAAGACCAGCTTTCTAATTTAAATTTTAATTTAAATAGAGGCCTACAAATGTACTTAAATTGGGTTCCTAATGAGAAGCATTGGGAATTTAAGCAAGGCCTCCCTTTTTATTTTCCTTATGAAGTGAAACTGAATTGTAGATTTTTTTGCTAGTTCATCCTTTCATTCCAGGATAAGAAGGACGACATCATGATCGGTGTGAAGTCCACTGCATTACAGTTCAGGGAGGATACAAAACGGTGGCTCAGCGGCTTCAGCCTTGCCATGCTCCTGGGTCTGTGCGTGGCAGGGATGAATTGTAACCAGACGTTCCCGTATTACTCAGCTGTGGCGGCCGTAGGGGCTCACCTAGCGCACCAGGTTTGATGGATTTATTCATACTTTTTCCATGGGGAAGTTCTTAATAAGAAATCAGAACACTTTTCAGCCCACATCAATTCACCACTTAGCTGAAAAAACCCAGTTCCTATAAAGAGGACTGAAGTCTTCTGACCATAAGTTTTCTTCTCTTAAGTACCTTTTGCAGACCTTTTGTTTCAAGAGACCTTCCGTCCACAGATTGTGGAGCACTGGGTTTCAGTCTGTTCCTAACCAAAAAAAGTGCCTCACGTTAAGTTGTGATCTCAAGGAGATCTTTTTTGTCTCACTCCCAATAGCAGCTGCTGCTAGAATCCACCTCAGTACCCTGCAATATAAAAAATTTTACTGTTCTGATACAGCTCTTGTGATAGCAGATGTTAATATTATAATTTTATGGTACTTGACAGTTCTAATTCACAGTTCTTTTTCTAGCAGAGAACAATCCGGTTCAGTCTTGTAGTTGCATTAGTTCAGAAATTTTATTGAATAACAGAAAGAAAGAAATTGGCTTTGTCAGTAAAGGAAGCAGATAGGATCTTGCTGCCATGTTCTTTATGAATCCTAACAACTGTGTTGCACAGTTTTGTAGTGACAAATCAGCCTATACAAAAATCAGTTGTTGGTCTTGATAGCTGTGAGTGATAACACAGGTTTTTCCATTGCAGCTATTGAAATCATTGACCGTTTGAGAAGTCTGTGGTTAATGTGGACTTTTTAAAGCACATAAGTCTTACATTACATTTTAATGGGTGGAGCTCATGCAAGTAATGGGTATTAAACTCACCTCTGAGTAAGAGAATTCCTGTGGTGGTGTAGTCTGGCACTCAGCCACTGCTTTCACAGTGATTGTGCTTGGAAATCTATGAGGGAAAGAATACTTATGTCAGCTGCATGACCATTTACAGTTTGAATTGTCAGAGAGGCTTCACATTGTAGTTTTGGCTGAAATGAAAATCACTTTGCTGCAGGGAGGATTTTTAAAAGTGAGGATGCAGAGCTAATGAATGTAAGTGATGGAGAATGCAGGATTGTGTGGACTGTTGAAGTCACAAGAGCAGCACTGTTCTGTGTACCACAGAGTAGCTTCTTTTTGAGGGATTATTTTAATACTAGTCCTTCTTAAACATCCTCATGCTTATCTTCTTGTTCAGGCTTTCTGTTTGTGTGCTTAACGGAGTTTAGAAAGCTGAGTAAGCTGCTTGATGGCTAGGTTTTCCTTAATTCACTGAATTTTTGCGTGAGACGGAGGAATCTGGGTCATGATGATGACAAATTATATCCCTCTCAAGACGTTCACTGATAGAAACATGACATCTTTTACTTTCTTTGTGTTTCTGAAAGTACATCTCATGGCTTGGCTGCCATTGAATTTTATTTGTCACTTCAGTGTTTCAAGTTCACAGTGTTTGAGGGGCTAATAGGTTTTTAAGGGTGTGGATAACACGTCTTTGAAGCGTGGGAACAATGTTTCTGTTTATTTGATCGGGACCCAGCCCTGTTTTCTCTGCACAACCACAAATGGCAGAGAAACAGATTTCCTGGGGACGGTTTCACTTCTTTTACTTGAATATGTTCTGGTTTAACTTTTGCAAAGGCTGATTGCAAGGTTTGGGGTTCTAGGGGGTACTTTTCCATTAATCCTTTCACTCGTTTTGCTTAACATTTCCTCTTGTCATCATTCTCAAGGCATCTGCACCAAATTTTGGTTTTGGGAATATTATTCAGTAACTTTGCTCTTGCTATATACCTCGTGGGGTTTTTTACCTTTAGTTGTGACTCACAGCAGATAGCTGCTCTGTTGGGTAAGGCAAGCCTGGGTTCTAGCTGCTGTTTCAGGTGTCCTGGTTCTTGTTTGCAAGGGGATTGAATGGACGTGATTAGGAGCCAACTGGACTGAACCAGCTGTGTGTGACAAGGCAGGGCCTGGCACTTTCCTGTGCTTTCCATCTAGCCTCGGTAACTTCTGGCTCTCCAGTGCCTTGCCTCTACTGAAACGTGGGACAACACCTGGCAGCAGGGATTGAAAGATGTCAGCATGTCCTGGGGGGTTTATTTTTAAGTAAAGTTCCCACTTTAAGAGTTAGGTGGCTATCTACAGAGGAAAATCTCAAAAAGACTTATTGACATGCCCAGATATTTTCACACTTTTAAATATCAAACCGGACACACCAGTAACCATGCTGTTTATATATTCTTCCTTTGAGATGGTCTGGGAATCATGTTCATATGTGATCCTTGACTTTTCTGCTGTATGTTGAATAAATCTGTCAAACACAGATGCCACTTATGCAAAAGCTCTTTTTTAAGCACTGACTATTCCTGTTTCTTGTGGAGGTTAAGGGTAGACTTTAGAATTGAAGAATAATTTTTCGAAGTTACATACCTTTTTGTGTCATTTTGTGATGTGTCAAATATTTGAGTTTGTAGAACAATAATTCTGTAATGTTATACTGTGCTTTTGCAGATTTACACTTTGGACATAGATAAGCCTGAAGACTGCTGGAAGAAATTTGCTTCAAATCGTACTGTAGGAATTCTGCTCTTTACAGGGATTGTTCTTGGGAATCTGTGGAAACAAAAGGACTTAAAAAATGTAGAAGAGCCTTTAGAACACAGATAGTTGAAATTATTATAAATACTGATATTTTAGTCCTGCTGAAATGTAAGTACTGTAAGAAGAAAAACACTTTTTAATATAAATATAGCTGCTTTATACTGTTTATTTATAAAAGCTGGTGAAAACATTCTTGTGTCTAAAATCATGCAATTGAGATGATCCTACGATGCAAGTTTTGATTATCTGTAAATAACTTCAGTCTCCGTAGAAGCATCAGTAAGTGAAGCTGCTCTGCTGGGCCTGTGTAGTGTCAAGCTTGTGTCAAGCTCTGAAGACTGGACCCAAGATTTTATACAAAACCTATGTCTCTTAGTGATGGCACATGCAAAAATGCAAAATTGGTTCAGGATGTAAATAAAATCTGCCTGTACATGTTTGATGGTCTGGTTTATTACAAGACTAAATCTCAGTTTGAGTTGGAGCTTGCTGCATGAAAGAATTACTATAGCTGTTTTCATCCTGAGATGTCTAAAGCAGTCAGGACTTTTGAGGGTGTGAGGTTCACAATAAGTCGATAGAGAAGTATTTAGGATTACCTTTTGCTCTTGCTGTGATTGCTGACAGCGGGTTCTTTTCACGTGAAAAGAACAGGCTTCTGCAAAGTTGCCTGCACAGAGCGGGCTGAGCTTGTTTGTCAAGAGTTGCTTGAACACAGACTACTGACTTCAAACAAAAACAGAGTAGCCCAGAGCTATTGCCAAGTGTCCATGACTGCTGGCTGACCCTGAGCTACAAATTTATCATGCTACATGTTCTCATACTTTTATTTTTTAATTCTGTTTGTTTTGACTTATGCCTACTGGTTTTATTTGTGGTCTAACAGGAAGAACTTGTTTCTAGGAGGATGCCTAGAAACAATAAAAATAGCAAGTGCAGGCTAACAGTTAAATTGCTCAAAACCATTCACGTTTTCAACTGGCTTACGCTCTCCCAGTTCCATGATGTGCAAGGTGTTTAACCTTGTCTTTGACTCCTTGTGTTAAAAGAGCTTGTATGGCATGTTGTGAAGTTAATTTCTGTGGAAAGAGGAGCAGGCGCATCTGTTCTGGGATACAGTGGGGCTTACCTGAGTTTCCGTACTGGTTGGCAACGCAAGCACGCTTTTCTCCATGGGTGACTGTGCATGCCTGCATGTGGGGCTGTGCTTTGGTGATGCAGAATGTTTGGTTGTGAAGCTCATTATGGTATCCCAACCACCTTTCCCGATGTCTGCTCTGCACCTTGAGTGGTAGGGCACAACTTGTGTGTGCAGTCACAGCAATAACAAGGCTCAGTTACTGCTCTGGCTCCAAAGACAGGAGTGATATTTTAAGCTTATTTAAACCAGTATTTATGAGAGATGTTGCAGTCTAGAGCCATGTGTCCAGGGTTTGCTAAGGGTAACTTTGCATTGCCAGTGATGGTGAACAGGGAAAACAGTTCTTGGTGCAGGAAAAAGCAAGCATCTAATGAGTCAATGGCTTTGGGGCTGGAACTGCCAGTTCTGAACACTTCCTTTTAATGTACATCCTGTAAAGTTGCTTTTTCTTTTACTATTTACATAAGTGATGTCAAATACATTTTAAGCAAATCAGAAATAGCAGATTTTTCAGCCTGGCTGCACGTAAGATAGAAATAGGGGAAAATATCAGGAAGTGTGACTGCTTTTAGGGCGTCCTCAGTCCTTACACAGAAATTGTTCTTAAATAAGGTTTATAAATTTGAGGTGGAGGAAAGAAGAAGTTGAAAAAAAAAAAAGGCAGTTTAAAATTAAAAATACTATGTTTCTGAACGATTATGTGACAAAGTTGCATTTTGTAGAGGGAGAATTGGATTTATCCAACTCCATGTTGAACTTTGTTTATAAGCCATTTACTAGTGATTAAAAAGTCTTGTGATGTAGTTAGTATGGATCAGTTTCTTAATACTACTTAGTATTACCTCAAAGAGGTGGCAAAAGTTATTCATCTATTTTTAATACACTGCAGTGTCTTTGAGTAGCTCAGATTTGGGAAGAGCTCCCATTTTGTAGTGCCTTTGAACCTACTGGTGTCCTTTGTCCGATGATGGCATGTCACAAGCATTTGTCTTGTAATGAGAGGAAGAAGAAGGTGCAGCTAAATAGAGTAAAAATCAAAGTTCCAAAACAGTCCTCATGTCCTAAACTTGAAAATAATTTCATGTTTTCTCTGGGAGTTTTCCAAGTTCATCTCAAAGTGCATTTTACAAAGATAAGCCATAGCTGTATTTTAGGTTAATTGCCTGAAAAACTAAGGAAGGTTGGGGTTCTAGGCTGTATAGTACTGAGGATGTTATTTGCGTGAGCATTTTATGATTAATGCACGGAAATAAGAAGTAATTTTTTAAGTGCAAAACAAAAGCTGGGCTACTTCCTGAGTAAAACCCTGTTTGGCAGGTGTAGGTGCATCTTCTCCTTTCATTGCCAAGCTATTCTATTTCTAATCTTCACAAGGACGCTCTCTGCAGTATTTAAATATAGACTATTAAAAAGTTCTCAAATAGACCTGTCTCTAAACATCAGCTTTATTATTAGGTAGTGTGCTTTTGCATAAATAAACAGTGTCCTCTGGAAGTTTCTCCTCCACTGTCAAACCTTGCCTTTCTTGTTCCCTTCCTTTTCCAAATGTTCCTCCACAGGATGTTGAGGAGATAAATGCTTTGGCAGGCAGCAGGAAGGTCAGATGTGCCTGGCAAAGGCCTACTGAAACACTTCCAGTTCCTCTGTGGACCAGAGAACCGGGTAACCAACACCAACCCTTGCCTGCGCGTGCTCCCATTGTACTTGGTAGAAAGGTGTATCGAAGCAAGACCAGCTCTTTGTCCAGGATTAGCCCTACCCAAGTAGGGTGCTAGTTCCTGCAGGGATACAGGGAGAGGTTGCCAAGGCATCGGCAACCCTTCAGGGTGGGGCTAGATCTTTTCCTTGGGAGCCCACTTAACACAGTGGCACACAGGAGCTTTCATGCTCACCTTTGATTCTCCACAGGGTCAGCTAAGGCAAACTGTGCCTGTGTTCTGCTATTTGTGTGTTTCTTGGTAAATATGGCTGGCAGGAGCCCAGCCTCAGGGGCCACCCGGGCAGCAGGTCAGGCATGTTGCCAGCCACTAGTAACATAGTCTGGCACTGAACAGAGGACACCAGTTGGTTCAAAGGCACCATGAAATGGGAGCTCTTCCCAAATCTGAGCTACTTAAAGTCATATCACATAATTGTTCAGAAACTTCCTGGATTTCATTTTTAATAAAAAGGGGGCTTGACTAGGTCAGAAAAGTATGTCAGAAAGATCAGAGCATCACATCACCTGCACCTGCACGGTATTACAATTAGCCGGTATTCAAGGGAGACACTGAAAGCACAACTGTTGTGATGAGGGACTGGTGTAAACAAAATGTACAGAATGTATTTTGCGGGCACTTCTTTGTTACTTCCTTTTGGCAAAAGCTGGGAGAGGGCCATTAGTTTATTTTGAAACACTTCATGGTACAAATACCAGGAGACAAGCTTTGTTTAAGCTTCAAAGCAAAGCTGACAAGAAAAAATGTGGACGTTAACTGGCCATGGATAATGTGAAGTTTAGGTACTAGCTGAAGGTTCCTGGTGTACTAGAGAGGTGAGTTTCCTGCAGTCCCTCCCCTGTTGTTTGTGACAGAGGCAAAAGGCTAGAGCAAATTTTATCACAGTGTGCCAGATGCAGTACCAGAATTACAAAGAAAATCGCAAAAGAATTAATTCGTTTTACAGTACTTCTCTTTTCCTGCCACTTCCAAGCAGCTCTACGCATGTGATTTTGTCTGAACAGAGCAGCAACCTCTAGTACAATAAAACCAAAATGAAACCGACAACAAAAAAAACCAGTGTTCAATACGCCAAGTTGAAAACCTTTAATGTCTGGAAGAGGGAGTGTAAGTCCACATCCTAATGAAAAACAAACAAAACCATTCCTGAATGCTTATACCAGCAGAACACAGTTCCTCTTAAATTACAGAGCTTGGCTATGGCAGGTAGAGTAATAAGGAAATACACCTAATATAAAAAAGTTGCTTTAACTGCAGAAAGAACGCAACTGAGCCTGTAACAAGATGTGAGGGCAGTGGGGAAAGCAGTGGCATGCCCATTCCACAGGACCTTGGGTTTTTTTCCTGGACTGACATCAAAGCATTTGGAACATTCAGCTTTGAATGAAAAGTATCACTCCCAACAAGTCCCTGAAAGAAGGATGTAGCCAGGTGGGAGTTGGTCTCATTTCCCAGGTAACAAGTGACAGGAGAGAAAACAGTCTCAAGTTGTACCAGGGGAAGTTTAGATTTGATATCTGGAGAAACTCCTTCACTGAAATGGGGCTTAGGCATTGAAACGGGCTGCTCAGGGAAGTGGTGGAGTGTTCAAAAGGTGGAAGGATGTGGCACTTGGGGATGTGGTTAATGGTTAACATGGTCGTGGCTGGGTTAAGGGTTGGATTCCGGATCTTAGAGGTCTTTTCCAACGTAAATGTGATTCTGTATAGAAGGGAAATAATTTTTACCTTCAGCTTAACCTTGCAAGCAGCAGCACGTGCATAGCATCAGGGGAGCGTTTTGAGGAGAAGCTTCAACAGTGTTAGGTGGCTGCTTAATAGAAAAACCTGTGTGCATTTTGTGTTGCCTCTCATGTGGCAGCATGGCCAAATATTTATCAAACAGATCTTCCAGCTTCATCAGAGCTTATTTTCCCCCAAATGCCGTTATGTTATTAACCACTTTTTCAGGTGATTTATATAAATGGCAATAAAAGTACTTGAGAGAAAACAGAGGAAAGCACAGATTTTAAGTGCATTACAGTTGCGTTTTACTTAAGGGACCTTGAATTTATTTGCTTAGAGATGACATGATCCATTCCCCCCCCCCCACTTCCGCATGCAGTGCACAGTGGGTGCACTAAGGCAATAAATGAAAGGTTTGGCAGGCCACTGGAAAGAGTTCATTGTATCTGTCAGGTGAGGGGCTGGGCATTTCCTGCCTTCTTCCTCCTTAGGAGGAATCACCCATTGTGGAACTCCCCACCCTGGGGGAGGTACTGGGCATTCCTGCCTGAACCTGGGTGTGTATTATCTGGGAGTCTGGGGACTTCTGGCACCACTCGTGGAATCCAGAGGAAGACCAGAACCTCGACTGGACTGCAACAACCGCTCTCAACCAGACTGTGATCCCCACTCTCACCAACAGGTTTTTCCT